>JBBBWG010030731.1:0-39541 GCA_037176905.1 Azolla pinnata | reverse complement strand
GATGATGATGATGATGATGATGATGATGAAGGAGAAAGACGACGTGGGCGACTGCACCTTTTCGGGCTTTCCTCCTCCAAGCGTTGGTTGCGCTTCCCTTTCCTTCGGTTTCTCCTCTGCTCCGGAGGCTATGGCGGATTGATTGATTGATTGATTGATTGCTTGCTGCCTGTGAATCTGAGAAGAAGAAAAGCTGGATCCCTGAAAAATTCCTTCCGGCTCTGAAATCCGGGGAAAGGACGACGTGGGCGACGGCGCTTTGCCGGCCTTTTCCTGCTCCTGACCTTGCTCTCCTCTCTTCCCCTTTCCTTGTGCTTCTCTTCTTCTGTGTGGAGGCAGGCTATGGTGGATTCTCTGAGAAATCCCTGAACATGAAGAACCTCTAAATGTAGAGGAACTCTTGAGGACTCTGTTCTAAATCTACCTCTAAATGTATAGATAGTAGTAATCTTGAGGACTCTCTTGTAAATGTATATCTAAATGTATTCCTCTCTTGTGAATGTATATCTAAATGTAGAGAGAGGACTCTCTTGTAAATGTATATCTAAATGTATTCCTCTCCTGTAAATGTATATCTAAATGCAGAGAGAGTAGTGTCTTCTAAGGACTCTTTGGACCTCTAAATGTAGAGGTAGATCCTTGTCTTCTGAGGACTCTCTGGACCTCTAAATGTAGAGGTAGATCCTTGTCTTCTGAGGACTCTCTGGACCTCTAAATTTAGAGGTAGATCCTTGTCTTCTGAGGACTCTCTGGACCTCTAAATGTAGAGGTAGTAGGATCTGAGGAGGACTCTGTTGTAAATCTGCCTCTAAATGTAGAGGTAGATGGATCTTGAGGAGGACTCTTTGTTGTAAATCTACCTCTAAATGTAGAGGTAGTAGTATCTTGAGGACTCTTTGTTGTAAATCTGCCTCTAAATGTAGAGGTAGAAGGATCTTGAGGAGGACTCTGTTGTAAATCTGCCTCTAAATGTAGAGGTTGTAGTATCTGAGGACTCGCGTTGTAAATCTGCCTCTAAATGTAGAGATAGTGCGGATGCATGTACAAGCGGAATCGTCAAGAGTTGTTTACCTCCAAATCCGGAGTTTTGGCAGTCAGGAGGAGCTTCAGCATCTCGATTTTCCGACAAGTGGTAAGAGAGAGAGAGAGAGGTAGTATTCTATGCCAGATCTGGCGGAAAAACCTCTTGCTCGGGCGATCCTAGGCTAACGAGTGTGAGTGTGTTGCCAGATTAATTTAGCTGGACCATGAAGAACCTCTAAATGAACCTCTACATTTAGAGGACTCCTAGGATTTTGATGTAAATGTACCTCTAAATGTATAGGAGCTCTGAGAACTCTGTTGGACATGTACCTCTAAATGTAGAGGTAGTGTGCATGTGTGAGAGGAATTGTCAAGAATTCCTTACCTCCGAATCTAGTGTTTTGGCATCTTGACAAGGTTTGACGCAAAAGTCTAGCTAACAATTGGCATCTCGTACTTGTAACGAGAACCTGCAGTCTTGCATCGGCAATCGAGTTGTATTTGGACTCTCGTCAGTCGCAGAAGCAAATATTCGTTGCAACGAAAACAACCAACGTCGCTGCGATACTCCATGTGTAGCATAAGCCCTCAGTTATGCAAAGCTATCCCACATGCCCATTATTAACGTGCGTTTTGCAGAATCATTCCTGCATCGAATACAAGCTTGCTATGTTGCAGCTGATACTGGACCGATGGCATTGGGAAACCAAGTTGGTTGACAAGTATGCATATATATATAGATAGATAGATATACATGAGAGAGAGAGAGAGAGATCCTTTATCTGTTTGCAATTCGAGTGGACTCCGTTGCTTCTGAGCGCCTCATTGTGCGTCTACGACTCTGCTGCGAGACAGAAATCTGTTCTCAAAAAAAAAAAAACTATGTCTTGCGAAGAAGTTATTAAGAAAAAGAGGAAGGAGAAAAAGCAGAAAGAATTTCCGGATCGAGAACGGGAGGCGCAACAATTCAGAGACATTGGTGCGAATGCGGACCACACGATTCGTTCAGTGGGCGCCTCCAGAGGCCCACGTGGGACATCTGGCCAGTTTCCTGGCCAAACATGGAGAAGACCTGGCTTTTCTTCACGTGATCCCCCGGTGCGTGTTACTTTCTGGGCTCGGCGAGATCTGCGAAGCTCTCTTTTGAATTCCCCCCATCACTATGGGGCTTCCAGGTGCCAAGCATAGCTCAGTTCTCGCCGCAGTTGGCCCACTTTCTCCACGCCGAAAAAACAAAAACAGAACAAAAAAAAGGCAAGCAAAGACGCAGAACCCCTCCCTCGCCTATAACTTTTGCAAGCCGGAAATGTGTGGCTACTGATGCCGATCTCGAAGCTCCTCCCTCCCTCCACGCTGCTTTGACCAGACAAAACAAAAGGCAAAGCACGAATCGAAGCTGGTGACACAGAACGATCGATCTCTGTTTTCGCCTCTTTAATCGGCCCCACTTCTACCAGAAACTGGCCTCGTCCAAACTCCGATCGCCTTGGTTATTATGGGCATTACCTTGGGAAGCAGTGGAGAGGCCTAATTTGAATGGTTCCAAGGTTGGGATAATCGGTTTCCAACTTATCCCTACTCTTAAACCATTCAAATTAGCCTTATCAATCGGTTCCTAAGGTCATCTACCGATTGGTTTCTATGCACCTTTTCTGTCGCAAATTGTTCTCGTTATCGGGCCCAAGAAGAAAGACTTCACAGACGCTTTGATGACAATCTAGATAGTGTTGCAAACCCAAGTTCGCGCTCTTCTCTTTTGGCACTCTCAAAAACAAACGAGAAACAGACACAAATGTCTGGTTCATCTCGCCTCTTTATTTCTGTTATTTCCATTAATTTTATCTTATTTTTTCCACGAAGTCTTCATCGCCTTCATAGTATTTTGTAGAACAAATAGTTCACATCAAACTCAAAAAGGTTTTTGTTTTCTGAAACCCAATTTACAAAATCTGGCTTGAATGCATTTGTTCCGTCTGGCAGCAACCACAAGTTGAATTTCAAAAGCACTAAATTGGAGGAGCTTTTAACAATCGAGCTAAAACTAGAGTGATCCTATAGTAGCTCAAAGTCTTAAGAGCACTACATCGGACGAGCTTTTAACAATTGAGCTAAAACTAGACGGATACCTAGAGTGGCGCTTTGGAGCAAGAGTTCTGCTTCAAGGAATGGATCAAGGAAAAATAAACCGAATTTCGAAGCACAACACGGTGGCGGTTATTGAAAGAAGAGAGTACATGAACATCCGCCCAACCGATCCAGCTTTGCAGTTAATTCCATTGTGAAATTCTTGATGTTCGCAACTTCCCTTCGTAGATTTCATAAAAACCTGCAAGAAAGCTTTGTTCTCCACAAAATGTTTGCCTATTTGCAATCCAAGCATCAACCACATCAGAGCCCTCCAAAGGATTGAGAGCCAACACATCGGTTCAGTGTAAGCTGGACCTTATAGTAAATCATAATTACCTATATGATCGCCAATCTTACCAAGAATGCACCCAGCAAATATGTTCCCGAGATTTCCAGCTTCCATCCCTCGGTGTATTAAATTCGAGCCAGGAGTACTCTGTACATTCGCTTTCCACACGCCAGTACATGATCTTCCCAATCACTTGAAATTCCATAGGGATTCTTGACAAGCCATCCTTCATCATCGCACTTTGACGGGTACTCGTGCTCTATACTCAGACCTATGCAACCTTTGCCATATTCCATGAAGTCTTCTCTTAGCTGAAGAGCTACCGACTTCACATCTGACTGAAGAAATATCTAAAAATAATCAACCATGTCAGTAAATAAAGGTTCCATGGATACATCTGCAAAAAAGCAATTCAATCAAAGGCTATGACGACACATCATGAGTGGTTTTCTGTCTTATGTATCTTTTCAAATGTCTTTGCAGTTGCTAAATGCACTTTATTTGTAAACAAGCATCAAGCATTGAAATGTCTTCACAATTGCTTCATCTGTACTCAATGGCACCCACTATGAAAGTTCTGCAAGTCATGCCCAGCAGTTGTTCAGAAGATTTTCTATCTGGATTTTCTATATGCCATGGGACATATAATAGCGGCATATACACCAAATATATTGAAACTCTGGCATTGGTTCTTTTGCTCTCAAAGAATACTTCAAAGAAGCCCATCTGCAATTGCTTTAAGATTGGGAAGGAGATTGCAGAAATAGAGGGGAATAATATATTATACTTATTATTAAGGTTAACACTTGTAGATCAGGTATGCCAATAAAGTAATATGAAACCGTTACAAAGCAGCAATTTACAGAAAGAATCGAAACACGTATTATGATATGGAATCTGTACCTTGCCATCTTTTGCCAGTATGCCAATTATTTGCTCAACAAGTTGTTTCTGCACCATTCTTCTCCGGCAATCAGTATTTGAGAAATTCGGAACTGGACACTGCAGTTGAAATAATGACCAGGCAATATTAACTTGCAAATAAATTGAAGGGTGAAAATCATAAACAATACAAGATTGAGGATAAATTCGGAAAAAACCCAAACAAAACTGTTTTTCTTATTCCTTTTTTTTACTCTAAAAAAATTCACATGTAACATCATGGAAAGAATAAAACAGATCAAATATACAAAAACTAAAATAGGCCACTAATGAACAAATTAACCAAATAAAAAATACAGGAAATAAGGATTTTATTACATGCTGCTTTCTCAATACTTTGTAGAGGGCATCGTGCATATGAAGCATTAGAGCAATGCTCTAACCATATTCTCTTTCAATAAAACAAACTGAAATCGGTATTTAATTATGGGACTAAGGAGTCTTATTCCACCAGCTTGGAATGATTAGGCTTGGATTAACTAAAGAGCTTAATAGCATATGGGCTGTGGTAGATAATCACAGGGTAATAGTGAAGAATTTGAATTATTAAAAACCCAACCAATCTACTAAGATTGTTTTTTACACTGTATAATGGCACAACAGGTGCAGTGTGGAGTTTTTATGGATTATTTCCTACTTTAAGGACAGATGGGTATTCTCGTGGGGTTTAGCTGCATGTTCAACCTTGGACAAAGGAGATTGATGAGATAAACTCAGGGAGATATCTATCACCAAGAGATATATGAACAAACAGATATGATTAATAGCCTTACAATCTGCTTCATATAGATGTTGAGATGCAAACAAGTTTTTAAATGAAAAATGAACTTCTGCTGGTGCGATCATGAACATCTGGTTGAAGACGATTCACGCCGTAAGGGGAAAATACGATGCAATAAAAGGATCATCTGGCTCAACTTCCAAAATGTTTGGCAAAATAGCCTCTTTTATATACACTAAAACTTGGGGATACAATGCTAATTTGCTCCACCAAAATGGCGTTTACCCCTACCACTGATACAGTGCAAGGAGTCTTTTAAGTCTGAAAACTGAGATTCACATTCGGAATCCTCTAGATGTAACTACTGCTGATGTAACTACTGCTATGTATTTTGATCACCAGATTGGGTGAATTTTTTACTAATAGAAAGAACCTACTTTATTTGTAAAAATGAAATGCTAAAAGGCTAGCATAATTGCATCCTAGCTAAAACGTGACACATGCTCATGTTCCTACTCTTCAATTTGAATGTCATTAGCACTAATCCTACACTAATCATCATCAATCCTACCACATTTAGCAAGGTAGAGGAAGATCGAAGCATTAAGTGTTTGATAAGAAGCCAGATTGATTCAATATTTGAGTCAAAGGTTATTTTTTACAAACTGATTGGAAAAGGTGGTGAGCTTAATCTCGTAATTATGAAGCCAATCAAGAAGAAAGAGCCAAATTTTACAAAGCAGCCTCGGTAATAGTGATTACACATAAAACCTTGATTCTCTACTAAATACTTACAAATTATTCAAGGGACGTAATTAGAAAGTTCTAAGTCATGGCATTGATTCTCACATTCCTTGCAAGTTAATATCATTAAGCATGATTTGAGTATGATTAGTCTTCACAATCTATTTTGGGGATTCCTTGCAAATTAATATCATTAAGCATGATTAGAGTATGATTAGTCTTCACAATCTATTTTGGGGATTTGTGCTTTATCTTTGCCCTTCTCCTAATAAACCACTTAAAGAGCCATTTTGTTCCTGGCTTGCTTAGATTATCTTTATTCATTTCGTCCTATTTTGTATCCAATTTGTATTTTATATGCTACAATCCAATTTTACTATTAACAAATTACCTGAATAGATACAAAACCAACTTCTGCTGGATAAGTTGACAAAATTCTCTTGAATGTTGTTGCTGCATCTGCTTGCATAAAGTGCCTATTTGAGGAGAAAAGTACGTAAATTACGACTCAGAATTGGTGTATTCTGTGCATGGAAACTTAGAAAACAACTTTAAACAGACTAATTACATGACGAGGAGAATATATGGTCGTGCATGTGCATGCAACTTTCTCTGTAAATCTCAGTCTTTTCTTACTCATATTTTTAATGAACTTCAGCAACTTTCTTAGCAAGTGTCATATGCCATTATGATCTTTAGAAACGTTATTATATCATTCCTCGTGCAATGCTTTTTCTTCCATGTTTTACAGCAACAGTGAGTTCCTCCTTATTTCCTCCTAATCAACAGATTCCTTAACAGCATTCTAAAATTAAGATGAGTTTTGTCCTTTTGGTCTTACAGGTCATTTTGGCCTCTTAAAATATATACATATAGCTTCCTTTCTTTCTTTGTAATAGGTTCACAACAGCTAAAACCAATTATTTTTGTCATGGATCTTGCCAATGCTAACCAAAGTACAAATACAAATACAGGGGATAAATCGAAACTGAACCCAAGTCCCCATCCAATGGCTCCATTATCAAACCACTTTATCGTAATTTCTGTTTCAATGATCAGGCACCAAGCCTAGTTATTCATGTCAATGTCTCAGTTCGAAGAAGGTAGATTAGAGCGACCTTTTCTTTGTTTTTTTTTGCCTGCATCAAAGATTTTTATTATAAACGCTTGTGTTGTACCATGACCAGGACACCAGAGCCAAAGGGAGGAGTTTTGGCTAAGGAGCTTCAGAGTTCCTTTTTTATTTCATCTTCTTGTTCTGCTTCATTTCCTTCATTGTGGAGCAAGCTAGAATTATCTTCTCTAGATTCTGGGATGCCACAGCTTAAGGTGAAGAGAAACACTTACTGAAAAGGGCTTGATACCTAAAGAGCATTAAGCTGTTTTTGTCCATTCAACTGTTAAGGGGAATATTTACCATTAGAGGAAAGGGCAAAGTTAAAGTAATCTCGGTAGCTTGACAGCAGACATAATTTCTAAGGTCATAGTGATGGCCGAAAGCCATTTATGCTCCATAATGGAATCGTATACCCAAAAAATATCAAGATTTCTCTCACTATATAATCCTTAGGTGATAGCTAGAATTGTTGTAGAGTAATGTTGACCAATTTGCCTATTACAGTTGACCTGCTACAGATTTCTCTCTCACTATATAATCCTTAGGTGATAGCTAGAATTGTTGTAGAGTAATGTTGACCAATTTGGCTATTACTGTTGACCTGCTACTAAGAGAAAGAGAATATTAGTGTGATTGGAGCGTAACTCGAGTGAGGGCCATTTTTGGAGCATCGACTTTGGAACCCCCACTACAATTCAAGGAAGGATAGCATTGGCAAATAATTAATTACATCACTCCCACCACACAATCAACAAACATGCTGTGGGTCAACTGATCCAGTAAGGTTGTGAATTGATTGATCTAGGTTGACTGGAGCAGCAAAACAATAGCTTTCCAGAGGGACTTCCATTTTTGTTCTTTTTCTTCGCCACTTTCTACCTCTTGTAACTCTGTTCCTTCGACATCAGAAAGACTATATTGACAAGTAAAGATACCGAAATATCTATGGAATACAAAACTACTAAAACATAATAACCATGACTGAAAAACAGTTGGGTTTTGTCAATAAGACAATCAAGAAACGAACTTTATTTTAAGACTTACACATTTGTAAGATTTTGGTCCGAAACATGCCTACTGCATCGATCAACAAGCTGCAAGAAAATGTTATATTTAGTTTAAAATATTTTTCCAGATCCATTACACTTTATAATAAAGAGAAAATGCATTGAAACTGACAAAGAAGTTCGGCCACAAGTCTCAATTTCAATTAATGAATAAGAAAAGCTCAACTTAAGACCATTTCTACCATATAATTAGAAGTATGACAGTGCAAATATTGACTTTACAATCTAAATTGACAAATAGTGATAACAACAATGAGTTCCCCTAATCTACCAACTAACAAATATAGCTAGATATATATTGATCCAGAGACTAAGATAGGCCATTTACGAATTTGCACCTATTCAGTTATCATGGTAATTTTACCGCAATTACAGTCCATGACATGGGACAGACCTAAGACACGAGCTCAATGTTTATCTACACAAGAAAGAGCTAGAGTCCAGGTTAACTCATTCATATCAGAGAATTTTTGGGCATGTTTTTCACACGGACAAGTCCAATGGATAAAGAAACTCATCTAGTTGCAGCGTTCTACATAGCCAGCAATACAATGATGAGAAATGCAGAGCTCCAATAACAAAAAATTTGCCAAATCATCAGATTTCAATTGAAATGGACTAAGCTGACAATAACGCCCTACCCACCTTTTTCCTGATCTCCAATCCGAGGAAATTGACTGATAACCCAGAGAACCTTGCCATTTTGAGGATGAATAAGCCGTTTCCTACTTGCAAAGAAAATATAACTCAGCACACATACCAAGTATAATATTGCAGGGTGATATTGGAATATAATATATTTCTGGCTTAGAACATGCCCAAAGAGAAGGAAAAAAGAAAATACCACACCCAATATCTACAAATAAAGGTTGTTCTGGTTTGTCATATATCCTCTTCCAATCTGGTATCTTTGGACATGCCTGTGAACATAGCACATAGATGCACCAATTTACTAATACTACATACATCGATATCCAAATATAATACAAGTCTTCAAACATATTCCCCTTCAAAAGAGCAGTGTTTCAGCATTATTATTATGAGAGATTAAATTTAATCTCTATCCATAATGACAACAATACTGGGCAAAATGTCCTGTATCACAATAATATTTATTCTCTAGTTATGGCTCAAAATTATGCCCGAAAGTTTCGCAATCAACTATCTCTTTCACACGAAGCCTCATATTTTTTTGTAGCTTGCTTGTTGTGTTTCTCAGAGTTTCATTTAGTCGTTGGTCTCCATGAGTGCCTTCCCAGTGAAGACAGCTTTAATGTGTCAATAATGGCATTCTTTTCCCATTTTAGCTTTAGTTCCTATTTCCAGCTACAGCTGACTGAGTACGTTGTCAGTTAAGATAACTTGAGTGTGCCAATAACAGGATTTTTTCATACCTTTTTAGCTGTAATTCTTATTTCTAGCTACATAAGGTTTACTTTTCATTGTTGTTGCCAGATAAAAGACCTTATTTCCTCTTATAGGGCATTTTTTCTTTCTTTCTTCACCTTTTTGTGTTGAATTCTGAAGTTGCAAAAGTCATAGCTCCCCATTAATATCTCATCACCTGATATACTACTTGGAGAAACAGGTTTCCTTGGTAGCCCAGGATGCCCGCATGGACATACTGCCTATCCAGTTAGGCCACTCCATCTTGCAGAGAGACATAACTCTCCATTAACATATAAAGTCTTGAGGACCACCTTATAACAACGTTGTGGGAGTGTAGTGATATCAGTCTACATATGTTTACCATAAAATTTTATTGGAAAACAAAAAGCATTGACTTTTCACAAGAATATAGCATAAGAAAGTGTCCAAAAGACATACAAAATCGAGAGCAGATACTCCTGGAAGATTTGCACCTTTTAGAAACTCTATGAATGCAGCACCACCTCTACAGATATGTGAAACTGAAGAAGACAGGCCCTCTCTCTTGAGAGCAGACATAGGTTCTATTCCCCCAGCAATCGTTAAACACCCATCCTGTGTAATGTCTGCAAATGTCCTTGCCAATAGATTAGATGCTTGCAGATCTTCCGTTTGATTGTTTATAGAAACAGCACCGATCCAAATTGCCACCTGTCAGCACAAGGTAGAAGGAATAAAAATCAAAAGGAAAAAAAAGAAAAAAATAAACAAAATGACAAAATGTTTCTGTCATGAAATATCAATGATTGTCCTGGTGAACATCCCTCATTTTCCAAGGGGCCCCATAAAGCATGTATCAATGTATTCTATAAGAGTATCATGGCATCAGAGTAAAAGAATTAGTCAGTATCTAGGGAGTACAAAAGAACTTGAATACCTGGCATGATCTGAATCGTTTGAAGTGAACATAAATATTTATGAGGCTTTTTAAATGCAATTAACTGCTGAATTCGAATGACTAATCATTACCAGTGCAAGTTTCCGAATCGAAATTGGATCTAAGTATAATAAAGACTAGGTAGTATAGTGTCTAAAGAAAGCAACATAAAACCAGATGTATTGCCTCAAATGTTTTAACCCTACAGGTACAAATCAAATCTTAACTGAGAATCCAGTGATTGTTTAGAATAAGGATTAGGTTATGCAGGCAAATATAGTTACTTTTGAAGGAAACAATGTTTTTTGTATTTTCTCTAATGTGCTTGGCCCGAGTCCAACTGGCCACCAACCTGTAAGAATAGGAAATCACATTTTCCAGATCAGTTCTCCAATTAAATTTGAGAAAACAGAGACATCTCTCTCATGGGTCCAACTATTCATCTTCAGCAATGAAGGTTGTATGCAGAAATGACTTCCAGACAAGTTTGATATATTGTCAATAAATAAACTCATATAATCCATTGAAATCAAATGGCATAAATCTAAAAACCCAGAAAAGACACTATGCTCGAGTGCCATCAAATCCAACCTTTTCATGCTTATGAAAGAATGTCTTTGAATAAACATGCAACTCTAAGTAGCTGGAAAAATGGTAACCAAACATGAGACTTCTATAATCAACTAAACATGATATTCATCGTTAGGAACCATGGGGTTCTCATGGAGTTCTAATAACGAGCAAAACATGATCCTCATTGTTACTTAGCCGCATTATTAAATCCTCTATTAAAAGTTCTAATGTCCGTTAGAATTATTTACCTTGAAAAAGTTTATTTTAAGATTCTTTCACAGTTTATGACCTCTAGTAAAAGAGTACTTTTAAAGAGAGATGTTGGAGTAATAGTGTCTGGAAATTTCTAGAATAAGAAATATCACCTTCCACTATATTATCAGCTGAAAATATCTGACGAGCATGGTCCTTGTTAGCACATACAAAATCAAGTGGTAATATCACATCCACCCCTTTCTCTGCTGCAGTGCTGAGAAACTTCAGAGCATCTGATACCAAATTTCTTTCTACAAAACTTGATGGGCAATAATAACCCAAGGAATTAAAGAAAGTATGCACCATGGATCCAGTCACTATTACAGAGTCACATTTATCCACTAATTTAGAAAGTACACCGATCAATAAAGAGAGCTTCGATCCACCTATCTGTAACACATTAAAATGGATAAGAAACATATCAGCATCTCTCTAATGTACCCCGCAGTGTGTTAGAGCATCTCAGGAACTCTTAACGTCAGTTTGAGATTCAGACGGGTAACGCTACAAAAGAATGTTCTAATTGCACTATGTTTGGTTAGTTCTCAGCTACTTTGTGATCTGAGAAAATATTCTGATATGTGATGTCAGATTCAGAATTATAAGGGCAAGGAGAATTTGTTGAAGAAATGCAATATAAGCACATAAGCTCAGCAACAAATAAACATCACAACTCTCTTTAGCTCCACTGCTACTTCATATATTATAGGCCAATACATGATTACACAAAACAAATAACAATTGATCGGCTCATAGTGATTTTCCATGTACATAGACCCAGCCGTCCAGACCATAACCTCACCATTCCTGTTGTCAACAAATACATCGTTTCCATGATTGAAGGTGCTTTACTATCTTTGGGGATCTCTCCATATTGGATCAGCCTCCATTGTGGAGATCTTTTGAAGGCAAACATTTAGAGCCCTGCGAGTTGAGAGCCTTGAACGTGTAGACAACAAATTCCCTTTGTCATATTAAGCTATTTTTATTCCTCAGGGGAAAACAAAAGTTATTTCCTGCTTGGCCTCATATGCCATTTCGGTCTCTTAAACAACATTAATATATTTTTCTACCTTTCTTTCTTTTCCCTCTTAAAAGAAACACTACCAGTTAGGATAAAAACTAAATTTCTCTCTTTTATTTTCTTCTCTCCCTCTCTCCGATAGAATAAAACAAATAGGACATACCACAGCAACAATGGGAAGCTCCGATGGTGACATTGCATTATTTAAGAACAGAAGTTCTCTCTGAAGTTGAAAACCTGCAAGTCTTGCACTGGTGAAACAGGCTACACCCACTGTGGACGCCAACACCCTGTGTGATATTGAAAATGCATCATTAACTAGAATATCTACATTTTCTGCTAATTCCCTCGCAAAATCTTTATCATTTGCCACTTCCTCTTTGTATAGCTTCAAGTTTCCCAGCAATAAAATATCTCCGTTAGATAAATCATTGATTGCTTTCTTCGTTGCAGGGCCTACCACAGAGTTTACTACCGAGATCTTTTTATCGAGCTGCTGAGATAGGCAATCTAACAAAGAACAAGAAAATTTAGTAAAAGATATATAACAGATTTCGCGTTATGTATGCTTCATAATCACACATTCGTTGGAAGTTCCTCTATGAATTAATGCTCAAAATGGACATACTGCCTGAAGACGGAGCTAAAAGAAATACCTGCAATCATTTGGCTATCCATCACTCCGTTTGAATATTGGAAGGGTGACCAATGACTTGCAATAACAATTCGAGCACCACAAATGATCAAATGTACTATTGTATAGACAGCATCTGGTGGCAGTTCTATATCAATGACATCCGCTTTGAAATATACTGAAAGGTCCAATCTCACTAGGACTACTTTCCCTGATAATTCCGTTTTTGGAAAACCTTGCAGTGTCTCCCATGCTAAAGGAAGCTCATGGAACCTATCCCCGTTAACCTGGTTAAGAAACACAAACAAAGCACATGTGAATTAATTTTTACTCAAGGAATTGTCAAACATGAACATGCATCTTAGACGTCAAGATTCACCTATATCGTAACATCAGGACCTACAACGCAGAAAACCTAAAGATAAACAAGTGTTTTCTGTTATTGGAACTTCATATTGTGCTTACCAAACTCAACCCAGGAATTATGTCTGGCTTCATCTCCCTTTTTGTGGAAACCATGGTTGCTGCTTTCAATGTTGAAAATTAAGCATTGTTGAAGCTTAGAACATTCAATGAGCAAATTATCACCTTACAAGTGAAATGGAAGAAGTCCTATTTGCAGCACCACTTGACAGTTCCATCACCTCAAAACCTTATGCCACATTCTTTGGTGAAATGATGCAAGGATACTACGTAATGGAGCCGACCTTCAATTCAGTTGCTACTAAAGCACTATAACTAGTTTTGTTCAACCCTCATCGACCAATGATGGAGAAATGCATTTTTCATGAAAACGGGGTTTGAAGTAGTTATGAAAAAAACAATGAGTAGCTAGAAGACATGATTTTGACCAGTCTTGAGTTTCAAAACCAGAATATAAGTAAAAATCCGATGGCAACAAGTTCCTGAATCCCTGTGCGTGTTTATATTAGGAATCAATTCTTAAAAGTCTCCAGTTTCAGAATCATATGCCAAGGACAACAAACATCCTGAATCTCTAAACATGATTGTTTTCCATGATAAACTCTTCGGTTCTAACTTTCAAAGCCTTCATTTTGCATATTCTCAGCCATGCCATGGATGGAAATCAAAAGAGGCTTCAAATCTATTACATACGATCGCATTAAAAAACATCACGAAAGGCCCATTAATTCTTTGTCCGCTTAGTATGTCCATTTTCCAAATCATAAACGCAACAAAAAGCCCTTAAATTGCAAGTCTACAGCTTCAGCCGCCGGAAAATGAGAAAACACAAAGGAACATGAAAATATTTTCATGGAAATGAGCTTAGAAAGCTGCTACTGTGGGAAGAGATACAGAGAGCAGAAACAAGAAGATACGCGTTTCCCCTTTCCTTGGCTTGTTTTCGGGTGGCAAAGAACCGTTCTGAGGTCAGAGCTGGTACCTTTCTGCGCGGCTCTGCATGTTTGTGAGGTCGTGAGGAATGGTACTGCTCCGTGAATGAGGGTGTGCAATGGAAGAAGCCGAAGAGGGGCAAGGCTTCGCTGCACATGGCCACAGGAAGAGGAGGATAAACCCAGAGGGAACGCCATCGCCAAGCACAGCGACTGATCGAACTCACCTGCTTCATACACAGCGGACATGTACATGCATGTATGCATCCATTGCATGCCATGCATACATGCATGTATGTATGCATGCATACGCTCCATTACAACCATAGCATGCATACATGCATGTATGTATGCATGCATACGCTCGATTACAACCGCAGCGCATACATGCATGTATGTATGCATGCATACGCTGGATTACAACCATAACATGCATGCTTGCATGTATGCATGCATACGCTCGATTGCAACCATGGCATGCATGCATGCTATGCATGTGGGCGTACATCCACTGGATTACATGCCTACATGCATGCATGCATGCACGCATGTATACATCCGTCGAAGTACACGCATCATAGGCATGCATGCATGCATGCATGCATGTGTACGTACAGTGAATTACAAGCATAGCATACATGCATGCATGCATGCATGCACATATACATCCACGTCACAAGCTTTTCCACCGATGCATGCATCTACTCATGCACCCATGTATGCATGCACGTATACATCCATGCATATGAGCATCCACATGCATACATCGCGCAGCATGTATACATCCATCCACATCAAAAGCCTATACACCAAGAGCTGATATATAGACGCACGTATACATCCATCCATCCATGTAGCACCCTCATGTGCATGGCGTGTATACATCCATCACTCGCATATGCATGCATTCAAGCTCGTTTTTGCATGTCTTGCTCGTATCGATTGCCCTGTTCTTAGACCCCTTTGTTCTATTTATTGGCTTCGGTTTGATCTCCGTGAAGCCGATTGATAGCATAGATAGAAATTGAAGCACGAGGTGGGGGGCTTGAAGACCAGAACACGCAATGTCATTGAGATCCAAAAGTTTGCAATAACTCAACTTGCCTTCAAAGTGTTCACGATATCGTGACACAAAGCTTGTTAAACGAGTTCTCAAGCAAGGTACTACCTTAAGATGGAATAAAGCCCTACCTATCGGGGGGGAAAAAAGGTCCGCAATGAAGCTTCGACTCCTTAAAATCCAAGCTTACCTAAGCATGGTAAATTTCCTAGGACCTGAACCAACTTCAAGCCAGAGTTGATGCACTTCGAGCAGCTTTGAACCAACTAACTAACATTTAGTAGCTTGGGCCATGGTTTTGCATTACATGTGCTAGTGGATCTATCATTATGAACTGGGGCCAATAAGCTAACTTATGATACTTGGACACTATTGAAATATAACAACAACAACTATTTTTTGTTCACATCACGTCTATTTTGTTGGCAAATTGCTCCCAAGCATTCATCTATTAGTTTTGGTTTTAGTTCCTTTACTTTGTCAACTTTGTTTTCTGAAACTCAGTCAAAGGCATCTCATGTGGTCGCTCGAATCAAGTTTGTTACTTCGGCGAGAGTGCGAGGACAGAGCGACTCGGTTTCCCAAGCATCACGAAGAGAGAATTCGCAGAGGCAAAGAGGTATATTTTCCGCGCCTTTTTTCTAAGCAGCAACTGTGTTTGTGAAAGCAAAAGACCTATATCCAATACGCGAACTTGCTTGGGACAAACATCAATACAGAGACAACTATACATGTACCTGAATCGGTTCGTAACAACATCAATATCAAGAGATAGGCATGCATGTCACGGCACCACATCCAGATGGCCAGAAAACGGCCATGCGTGACATGCATGTACGCGAGCACAACACACACGAACGCGAGCATGGTGAACATGGATGTATGGACATGTGGGTGTGAACATGAGCACCCACATGAACGTGGGACATGGACATGGATGTGGGCGGATGTATGGGCATGCATGCAAGCGGATGGTGAGCACGGGCCCCGCGCATGGACATGGATGTGTGTGGATGTATGGGCATGCATGCAAGCGGATGGTGAACATGGGCACCGCACATGGATGGACATGGATGTGCGTGGATGCATGATGGGCATGCATGCACCATAGCGCGCATGATGGGCATGCATGCATCATCATCATGCACGCAATTCAAAAGAGTGAGGGTGATGCAAGGAGTCGCGAGTTCGTTCGAACGCGCAGACGACGACGACGACGACGACGACGCAGGCGACGACGCAGACGACGACGCAGACGACGCAGACAGACATAGCCAGACGCAGAGATTTCTTCTTCGTCGGTTTTCTGCCTGTTTTGCTGCGGTTCTTCCACACGTTTCTCTCATGGTCCACCTCCACGCAGGCTATGGAACCCTCATCCTCTCCCTCAGACAGCCCCCCGACCTCCACCTCCACCTCCGCTACCTCCACCCCCGCTATGGCCGCCGTTTCTGTCGCTACCACTTCCCCTCCTGTCGTCAACCATCCGCCTGCAGCATCCAGCGACGCTTGCAGCCCGAACCCCGCCTCCATTCCACCAGCTCAAGATCCTACGACCAGCAATGGCAGCAGCAACAACAATAAAGAGGCTCCTCAGAGCATCGTCGTTGCCCTACGCATCCGGCCCCTCACCGCCGCCGAGCACATCCAGGGCTGCAAAGATTGCATCAATGTTATCCCCGGTGAACCACAGGTACATCAGATTTTTCCATTGCATTCCCCACTGATTTCCAACTAATTTGAGTGAAGAAAAGTTTTGAATTTACATTTAGGAAGAGGACTTTGCACAACAAAATTCAGATGTTCTTTTCTTAGTTGTATTTTTTAGCGGATCATCAACTTTGTGCCACCAGAAATGATAGTAAGGCATGATTCTTATCAAAAGTTTACCTTAGCATTGCCAGGAGTAGCTATATCTCGAGACAAAAAGATCTACGTGTTCTTCGGACTGATGGTTGATCCACGTTATCCAGTCTGGGACGAAACATTAATATGGGCTAATTATGTGTGGCAAGGTTTTAACCTATCTGTGATGGATGCTAGGACGTTGAATTTTATTCCACATGTGGTTGCATTGCACAAAACGTACTGGGAATCAGCCTTTCAATTCCAAATTTGGTGTAAAACTACTCAAATAGAGAAGGAAAAGAAAATGATTTTTAATCGAATAGAAGCTTTGGTATGCTAACACCAGAAAAATATGTAACTTTTTCACACGATAATCCATGAATACATGCATTGGCTAAGTCAAAAGATGTTAAAAATGAACATTGAGATCGATAGAGGTGCTCAAACAGACCTAGGAAAAGGTGTACTACACGGGATTTGTTGAATTGAAAACTGAATGAGACTTGTAACGAGGGGAGTGGGGGGTGCTCGCCTTATGGGCATGCATAGAACAAAGAGACGAATTGGAAATGAAGGTACAATACACAATACCTAGAATGCTACAAATACCTAAAATGGAACAAAATACCTAAAGTGCAGCAAAATACCTAAATGCAACAAAATACCTAAATGCAACAAAATACCTAAATGCTACAAAATACTTAAAATGCAGCAAATAGTACATAGATTCTGTCTCAAATGGAGTAGTTTCGAAAATTTTCATTAAAGAGATACCCAATGTTGCTGTTGCGAATCCATGAATTATCTTAAGAAGAACTTGAAATCTGCAATTGATAGAGATCCGTGCTTAAATTAAAAAATACCTAAGTCAGAAGTAAAAGTATGACTGGATTTGTTAATTGAAATCTATGGAGGCCAATCATATATGAAGTACTGAATATAGTCCATGTTTATGGAAAAAAGATGTATTGGTAATCGAGCCACTGAACGTTGAAGAAACGTAAGCCTTAAAAATATACAAAAATGTTACAGAACAACAGTACATGAGTTTATCGTTTTCTAGCTTCAATGAAGGCTCATAAAGTTAAATTACTACCTCATATATTGTGGCCTCTTTATGTTAAACTTACTACTTTATGATGGGGTTTTCATGTCTCCTAATGTCGAATTTAGTAACTCATGTACTATATTCTCTTAGTAATTTCTGTACAGCAAAACTCACAACAAATCCTCGTTTTATAGGTGTTTATGTGAATAACAATTTGAAGATAGCTTATATGCTTCAGTTTGTAATGAATTCTTTCACATGTATACTTTCGTTATCATTAAATTGATAAGCTTCTTATTTTCATTCATGTGCAGGTTCAACTAGGCTCTAATTTCTTTACTTTTGACCACGTGTATAGTAGTACTACCTCTTCAACAGCTTCGATTTACGATGAATGTGTTGTTCCACTTGTTGATGCCCTATTCCAAGGGTTCAATGCAACTGTGCTTGCATATGGACAGGTTTGTGCCCAAGAGACTTGTGATCGATTATAGATCTTTGTTGTGCTCTTTCGAATTGAAGGTTCTTAGGTACATCTTTGGAAAGGCCTCGACTAACTTTGTATGATTATTATAAGCACATTATGGCCTTAATATTGGAGATCCAGCTTTTCTTTAATAGGAAGAGACAATCCCTTCACTTTTATGAAAATATTATATATATTGCAAACGTATTTAACCCTCAAAATAAAAGGTACGTTGTTATGTGGTAGAATATATTCACAATGTGGAAATCTTTATTTTGACCTTCTAGGTCTTATAACTAGTGTACATACCAATCAAAAACTTGGTTACAACTCAAGCTCATAAAAATGCTATAATACCATCCAAAAACCCTCATTTAATTGTGGGTGGAAATTTGCAGCCTCTGAACAACTGAACAAATGGAAACATAAAAAGAAGTCATCTATCATGCAATGCCCAGGCTAATTAAGGGCTCAAGTCTGACCCGTGTCTAAATTCTAAATCACCTATAGTTCTCATTGTTCCATAGTAGTGTTCATGTTACGATCTTCATTCTATGTATTTCGCTTCTAAGGTTGCCCTTGGCATATGTAGACAGGATCTGGGAAAACATATACGATGGGAACTGGATTTGCAATTGGAGGTTGCTCCGATGGAATCACACCTCGTGTAATGGAAGCTCTCTTTGAGAAGGCTCAGAACATGAAACAGGAATTGGATCTGCAGCTGAGAGTATCGTTTATTGAGGTATCCTATTGACTACGCCATGACTAGAATTATAGATATTTATATTTGCTGTAAAAATTGATTTTTCTTTCTATAGGAAGCAATTCCATTAAGAAATTGCCGAACTCTTACTAACATCTTAACACATACTTTAGAAAGGAATTTTGGTCATTTGAACTGCATTCTTTATTGTTCTCATAGAAGTGATAAGTCTCACCTCTTAGGTCTCATAAGTGGTAGGGATCATTTTGTGCAAGAGTTTTCGTTCTTGCATTAATCATTGTTGCTGCACTTAAACATAGCATAACCCTTGTCCTACTGGATTAGCCAACCAAATTTAGAGGCCCATAAATTGGACATGATAAATGCAATATTGAAAAAGAAGTGAAAGAAAAGCTTGCGAACCAGACGTACAAGGTGCCTTAGGCCAACATGCTAAGCCAGTTGTATTTATTCTGATTTGTTCTTCAAGGTATGGCAACATTTCAGAGCACAACTGCTTGTTATGTCTCGAATTCCATTTTGACATCTGAAGAAACACTCTTATTTATAGGCTTTCTTGCTTGCTCTCAAACTTGAAGTCCTCTGTAAGTTATCTTATAGTTTATACCTGTATATGTTTGGAATGATGTCTGCACCTATCTCACCTCTGAAAATCCTATAAAATTGTGACTGTTTTTATTTTAGGTCACATCTGTTTGGAAGCAGTATCCTGTTATATAATTTTTTTTGTCCATGACTACACTTTCAGGAACATGTTGTGCTACAAACGGCATCTGAATGTTGTTTTTGGTAGTAGTCTCACTTCTTATATGCATCTTGACAATTACAGATCTTAAAGGAAGAGGTTCATGACCTCCTTGATCCAAGTGCTTCAGTTGTTGGCCGGTCAGAGTCTTCTAATGGGTTAGGCTTTCTTGTGGGGAGCTACAAGAATGCTGCAACCATTAAGCCAACCATACAAATTCGTGAGACTACTAATGGGGACATCATGCTTGCTGGTGTTAGGGAGATTGATGTAAGAAATCTTCAGGAAATGTCATTGTGTCTGCAACAAGGAGCGCTTTGCCGTGCAACGGGGAGTACAAACATGAACTCATGCTCCAGGTCATTCCTCCTATTATTATCAGCATTCTCATGAACAGTTAATAATTATATTGCTGTTGGAAACTGTGCATGCTGTTAACATTGATTGAACTATTTAAAAAAACATTCACTAATTCAGTCAACAAATAATGTCCTTGTCGAGCTTTATATTTGAACCTCCCAAGATGTATCATTTCTTGGAACACCTTTTTTTATAGAAAAATAGTTTATTTTAATTAATTAAAAATTCATTGTGTGTGGTGATCAAAATATATAGTAGTAATATCTAGAGAATTCCAAGTATGAACCATAGTATCCTGAATTAATGATTCCTTGCACTCAGTTATGGGAAGAGAAAGGTGGAAATAATGATTTTGGTGGAACAATATTGCCATAGGATCCCCCCACTTTGGTTTACACAAAAGAGCTGTTTTTTCATTGCTTTATCTGATGATCCTTTCATTGCATTTTTTCCTCTGCTACTAATCACATTCCATTGTTCATCTACCTCGTGATGATAGATAGCCACTTAAGGTAAACTCATCAGCAACAGCTTAGAGGTAATGAGGAGCCAACCATTATCATTTTACTCACTGTCTTCATTCAAGGTTCACCATGCAATTCAATCTCAAGAGAACACCCCTTTGTCAATGAGTGGGTCATAAGCTGCAAAAATCTACACTACACCTGTTGAGCCATCTTACAAACAATGCTTAGTAGACTTATAACAGATTATCATGTCTCATAGAAGTCATGGGATGACTTATTTTCCTTCCACATTGACCCATTGCAATTGCATTTTGCTAGCAACCATTTAAAAAAAGTTGTTTTCCTTGGTTGTCATCTCCTCCAAATCCTCTTCTAAAAATGCCTGCAAGAATACTGGTGAGATGATTTCTTTACCACTCAGAAGAACCTTCAATTGGATTACGGCTATGCATCAATATTAAACTTCCCAGCTTAACACAGCATTGGAAGAAGGGAAAAGTAAGCACCTCTGATTAACAGTGGCATGGATTAATCCATTGGAAGTTTCCGGGATCCCAATTCAATGAGTGCTTCCATTGGTCAGGAAGGGCCAGCTGAGTTTTATTTGGTTTGACCTGCAAGGTGAGACAACATTTGGAGATGTGATGCGTCATTGAGTTGCCTGGCCCATTTTGTTACCATCTGTGGATTTCATACCTTTCTTGCTCTTTAATCCTGATGATATTTAATTTGAAACCAGAGCTGTCTATTGGCAATGAAGCAACCAGCAGGAATGGAGGATGGTGAAATTCCGGAATTCATACGTGCAATATATATACCTGCTATACTTATATAGTAGTATCTCAGCCAATACCAAGAAGAACTGGCTATAAAAAACCCAAGTGACTGTATGACCAGTCTATATATCTGATTTAAGATGATCCATAAAGGAACAGTGGACAATGGCTAATCGAAGCTAGGAAAGCATAATTTCATTTCTGTGCTTCCATTATCTATTCTGCGTAAATCTTATCTTTTGAAACCTGCCACTGTTGATGTGGATATTTGAATGCACATGTCATATTCTATAATTTGAATCCACATTTGGACCTCCATCAGCATTACTCATAGCTGTGCTCTACTCTATGATTATACAAACATTTTATTGTGTTAAAGAGCATGCCCAAATATTCTTTAATTGTCTACTGATTTTCGTAGCTTTTCCCTTTTGATGTTAACATATGTTCTGGTTCTATGACAGTCGGTCACATGCAATATTTACTGTTGTATTGGAGCAGAGAAAAAAACTGGATACAGGTTCTAACACTAGAGTAGAAAATGTCGAGGATTATCTGTGTGCTAAGCTACACCTGGTTGATTTGGCTGGGTCAGAGAGAGTTAAAAGAACTGGTGCAGATGGATTACGTTTCAAAGAAGGTTTGGTTGGTGCCCAATTTTTGTGGCCATTTTCTTTTGATGTATGCTTGCTACTCTAAAGGGATTTCTTTACTTTTTATGTAGGCGTCCATATAAACAAAGGCTTGCTAGCACTTGGAAATGTTATCAGTGCATTGGGCGATGAACGCAAGCGCAAAGAGGGTGGTCATATTCCTTATCGGGATAGTAAACTAACACGGCTTCTTCAGGAAATTATTTGACCTTAATTTTACGTCTATGTTAGTATTCTTGTTTTTTTGAAGAGCTAATTACTCTAATGGCAATGAAAGTTAAACTGTAAACTAGTCTCAGCTCGCAGAGTTCATAGGAAAAGTAAGATCTGGATCAAATTGTTGATGTTTCATACTCTGGTCCCACATAGCTGCTTGTATGGTGAAAATATGGGAATTATGCCACAACTGGAGGGCGTGTAAGTCTTGAAAGGTCCGTCACTAGCTATGTGTAACAAACATGAATGTGGCTTTAGATTCTTAGAGGTGGAGAAGTTTCTAGAGTCACTAAAGAACTTTAGTGCTGGGACTTGTTTACAAAGATTAAAGCACTAATCCTGCGGTGCCCAATGGCAAGACAATGTTAGAAGTTGTAATCTTCTGTTTGGTCTTACAACCATTTCAGACAATATATTCCTTTATTGCATCCCCCATGCAGCTATCAGAACATATGAAGTAAAGAGTGATTAAATTAAATTTCGATTTCAAATAGTTGGCAAACATATATAGATGATCTACCACTGTGTGATCATAACATTGACTTTCCATAGTCAATCACGAACTAGTCAGGAAGAAAGCAAAATTTATTACTGTCCTTTAAGAGGTCAAAATGAAATATTGCAACTTGTATTGTTGTCTAATCTCTGAGAAAAATTAACCAAATATTGTTTAATCTCTGAGAAAAATTAACCAAAATAAGTGTATCTAGAAATAAAAAGAAAATCAAAATGACAAAATTTCTTTTAGACACATTCAAGGTTCCTGATGCAAAGAGTCTAAAACTGTTCTATTTTGAAGAGAGTTCAATATGAGTTGATCCAAGGAGAGTGATCACGTCAATGTAAATTATTAGCCTTAGAGACAACGTGGTAGGATATGCTGTAAATTCCTGTAGCCAAGGGCTGTTATTGATATATTCAAAGTTATTGATTTGCAGAGAACTGACTCAAATAGATCATGTCATATTAAATTAACCCTAGAAACAGCTTGGTGGGACAAGGGCTCAAATATGAATGTTGTATGTGTTAGTTCTGTATTTTGTATGTGTGATGAGTACGTGATGTAGTGATAAAATCATTTGCCAAGCGAATTAAAGGGCTATTGGAGGCTGCTTGATAAAGTTTTGAGATATCATTACATCTGAAAATAGACTTAGATGACAGAAAATTGGTTTATGCAGTCCTTGAACAGAATAATTGAATCAATGTTTCTGTGATTAATCTCATTCCTACCTTATACCTTGATGCTGGATCAAAGGCAACATTTCCCCAACAAAATGGCTATAACTGAGTGCAAGGAATAAATAAAGTTGGGGAGCTGTGATTCATACTTCAAATTTTTAGGTGTAACTAGTGCCATGTATTTTAACTACCAGATTCAGTGAAATTCGAACTAATAGGAGCTCCTGTCTATTTGTAAAAAAAAAGATCTCATTCTCAGCATGCTAAAGGCAATCTTTTAAATAATGCAGGACTCTCTTGGAGGAAACAGCAAGACTGTGATGATTGGTATTGTCTAAAAGCGTGTTCAATTATTCACTTTTATATATTTCTCCAATTATGTGACATATTTCAAGAAACTATTTTCCTAATAGTATCACATGTTATTATGAAAATTAATTATTCTGTAAAAGTGGTAATCTAATATATATGCAACTGAATCCATCTCTGCACGCATGCAAACTTATCTAAAACTTTTGTTTGAGCACTCACTTGCTCTCCTGAGACATTGCTGTGCACAGCTTGTGTCAGCCCTGCTGATACGAATGCTGAGGAGACCTTAAACACTTTGAAGTATGCCAACCGTGCTCGCAACATCCAGAACAAGCCAGTTGTAGATTTTCTTTCTTTTCTTAAAAGTTTTTTGACTTGTGTACTAAAACTGAAAGAATTTTGGAATTATATGTATCTGAGATGATATATCCTTCTAAATTCATTGACGATATTGTGCAGATTAATCGTGATCCCATTGCTGCAGAGATGCAAAGGATGAGGCAACAAATAGAGATACTACAAGCAGAGTTGGCATGTGCACGTGCAGATGGGAGTTCTGTCCTAGATTCTCAGGTTAACTTTTTGATGAAAGGAAGTTAACATGTATAGTAACATATGTTACAAGTTCGAACTTAGCTAGAACTGACTAAATGATAAACCATATCTTGTTGACTCATCCAAAGACTGCACAAGACACAGAATACCATGTTTGCCTGAACCTACATGGACTGAAACATCTGCTGCCGAAATATTTTCAATATGGGATGGTCCCAGATAGAGGGGTCTCTGGATCCAGGAAAATTATTTGATCTGAGTCAGGTATAAATGGCTTCATTTGTCAATAACAACAGGGATGTTGTCTCATTGAATGAACTCAATACAGGATCATTTGCCACTACGTACTCAATTTTGTCTGTACATGTGTGAGTAAGACCATAGTTTTGTTGCCCTTGACTGACATGGAGGATAGCAATGATAAACAAGGTTGCAAGGTCTCTTTATCGATGAAATGTTGTGGCTTTATTTGTTGTCCTACAAGTACTACTCTATGCTTCTTGATTTCCATGTCTTAAGCAACTTTGGTCTTTGGATGCCATTGCCTTGCAAAGTGGGCCAATGCCATATTTGAAGAGATAGTGCTATATCCCTTTTATTTCTAAAATATAGTTTGGTGGAAACCATGACGCTGTGATTCCACCTCTTGATAACATTATTGGTAGACCTGCCCTTCATAGTTCTGCATGGCATGTGTTTGCCTCTCAATCTTAACTAATGTAAAAAGGTGAGATTGTGTGAGGGATGTACGGCCATATGTAAAGGAGGAATTGATAGGTTGATCACATGCAAAATATGTCATTATGGATTTCTATATCAAGTGACTTTATGGAGGCATTCCACATTGTTGAATTATTGATTAATAATAATTCCTTCACTTTCACCAGGGTAGTGTGTTCAATTTAAAAACGAGATTAGAATCGTTGTTGTGTTTTAGCATATTGGCTACGACACTGATGGGTTAAATGCCTTTTTGAATGTCTCCTGCTTTTGGAGCTCCAGTCTCCATCAGATGCTATCGGATTGTAATAATGCTTTGTTCAGCATTTGGGCTTAACCTGTCCAACAAGGATAATATCATTGGGCATGGATGTGTGGTCCTTATTATTGGGACAGTCCTCAGAACTTAATTTTATCAGTTGTTTGCCCTACGAAGGTCTGACCTCCAAGTTGGAACGAACAGTAAAGAAAGTTTGTGCATTATGAAACATATATTTTGTTCTAATTTATAATCAGAGCTAAAATATACATTTTTTACTAAATCTTTGTCACCTTTGCTTGGAAAACAGAGAATTGCTTGGCTGGATGCAAATAATGTAGAACTGCAAAGAGAATTGCAAGACACTCAAGCAGCTTATGAACTTCAATCTAAACATATCCTACAAACTCAGGTACAAATTCACTATCTAGTAAGACAAATTTGTATAGTATTTGAGGCTGAGGATTTTTTGTTACTATGTTGAAGAAATTTGACTTTCAAGATATGTGCTGAATTATTTTTTTGACACTTTGGTCCGTTTCTGTTAAGTCCTTCAAAGTGTACTTGGTTAATTTAATGCAAGAAAAAAGAGAATTAGAGCTGCTCCCTAATCCCATTTGAAACTTCAAGGCAAAGTTGATTACTTGACAATAAAAGAAATAATAGCTTCTTAAGTGGAATGAATGTTTTGCTCAGAGATTCTTCAAAAGTAATGCTAAAGAACCGAAGAATGTTAATTAATTGGCAGTTCACCAGTATACTTACTGGCTGAAGATTATATATATGCAGATACCTTAGATAATGTACCTGTGAATTACTAATCCTATTGAAAAACGGTTCAATCGACGAAGAATGTCATATAATATCTGTTTGCTTATGCTGCACTGTTGTCAATCATTGGACAGGTAGAGGGACGAATGGCTAACTTTTGGGGGTAGGATAAGTTGTTTATTGTTCCCCCTGATCATGCTGTTTGCATAGAGAAAGAATGTATTCCTATGCCAAATATGATAATTGAAGTAGGTTCATTTGATAGGTATAGAGGTTCTATCATGATAAACATAGACAGAAAAAAAGACCTGTAGATGAGGGACGAGTGGAACATGCATGTAGAGGAAATGGGTAACGCCGGAAACAAATTGGGAAAACATTTTCGAAGATTGCTGATTGGGATAGTTAGGCTGTTCATAGATAGGAAGAGCAGTTGGGAGGGGATGATCTAAAATACAAACTCACCATTTTCCAAAAATACAGCTGTTAAAATGTAAGGGTAGCTGATGTATAGAGGTCCTGGCGTGTCTATCATAGTGTGGAGCACATGAGATAGTTGCTATCCATGTAAGAAGTCCTGATAACATGTCCATCCTGTGATGTGCTTAGGAAAAGGGCTTTACCGTGTGCTATCTTCTTGCTAAGACATATGGGGCTAGTCCATTATTGACTCTATGCTTTTCCACTTTGGCCGGTCACTCTATTCTTTTCCACTTTGGCCATGTTTCGATGCGGGCAATGAAGGCTATATTGGAAAGGAGGGTGTGTATTTATACTTATTCCATGTAGCTGAGTCCCATGACACTTCTAGTCATGATGTCAATTAAAACTCTTGCCGAAGTATGCTCACCTGTTGAATCAGGTGAAGAGAGAGAAATATATAGTATCACCTTATGAGATTCCAGGTTGGGGAAAGAAAGAACTAAAGTTATATGAGCACCTTTTAAGAGGCCAAAACGACTTACAAGACCAAAATGAGATAACCGAATCATCAATTCATCTTACATTGTTGTCTCGCCAGGGGGCAGAATGACCTTTATCTGTTGATAACAAGGGTAGTGTGACTGTGACCTAGACGTCTAGGATCCATGTGTCTGGTATAATGCCCAATGCATTATATCCTCTTCTTGGATTTATCTTGTGTAGCCATTGGTCGACTTATGGTATGAGACAAAGATAGAGCTAAAGAAAACTGTGATGGTTCGTTGTTGATGAGATTGTCTGGTTGTATTCTCGTCTTTAAACAATTAATATGAGGGAACGATATTCCCTACTTCTTCCTTTTAAAAGGACTGTATTGTATGTGATGATAATATTTGAACTTTTGTTGCCATTTATTACAACCTTCCATTATACAATAGGATATGTATATTACTATTAGGGAAATTAATGGTCTCTCTCGGGGCATTTTGCGAAATAAAGAGCAGCACAGGGTATTATGGCAGTTTTCTGTGCTCTTCCTACTTATCTTAACATGAATATATTTTATGTATCTTTATAGATATAAATGTTTTTATAGATTGAACGAGACAAGCTGAAGCTGAAGCTTGAATGTATTGAAAGTGGAAAGAACATTCAAGATTTGGATAATTTGATTGAGAAGCAGGTTTTTTTCCATTTCAGTTTTTGGCTATACAAAAGCCCTAGCTTTTTTTTTTCTCATCTACGCCAGGATTCTTTTCTTTGGAGATATGGTCTGATATTCACTTCCATACAGGACTTCGGCATCTTGAAGTCACACCTGGCACGAATACAAGAATTGGAGGCGAAGTTGCAACAGCTACAGAAGTCTCAACATGTTGACAATAATCAATTGAGTAATAAGGATCTATGTATAGATGCACTACAAGAAAACCTCCTGGGTTCTCCCACTTGCATGGATTTTGGAAGTAAAAGTCTTGAGGCACTGAAAGTCAGAAATCTCCAAACGTCAGGTAAAAAAACGTGAGAAATGGTTATTTTTGGGATTCAAGCATGATTATTGTTCTTAATTTCTTAATGGTTCACATCCATAAGAAAACATGGCACAAATTTGCATGACAATGCTTTCAAGATTCAAGTTGTTCCCTCCTTCCTTTTTAAAAATGAGAGCTCGTCCAGAAGTAAGGAAATTCAGATAGTGGCATTTACAAGAATTGTATACAAGCACCTTTGAAATGACAATCTTTTAATCTAGGTTATTCCTGTAAGTTGTCCTCACATTCCATCATACAATCTGCATGAAAGTTGTGTTTCATTTTCAAATAGCAGTGCATCAAGTGGCATTTAGTTGTGTACACATTACTATATCACTTGTACAGCACTTTACCTTGTGTGTGAGGGAGGAAAGAATTGAAGGCCCAGAACTATATTTATTTCTTCCTATTCGTTTTCTGGATTCTTGTAATCATCATGCATGGAAGAAGACTAAAGTACTAAGTATGCTAAAACTCATTGTCAGCTCAACACATGCAAAGAAATTTTATAAACTTCTTTCTGATGTTTGTCCTTGAAGTACATTTGAACTAGAATACTCGATGAGCTACATTATAAGAAAATCTATCATATTCAGGATAAGATACAATTATATCAGTTTTATGCATATGTAAACATGCCTTTGTAATACGTGGACCGACTTCCTGAGTAATGTTTGAGCCTGTTAGTATCAAAGGTACTTTTTGGATGTTTTTTCCTGCATCCAGTGAAGTAGGCTCTATTGGCATTATATCTAATTGGCTGAGAGTGCTGATATCTCTTACTAATTTCTAGTCTTTCTCATCTTGGGCCTTTTTTCCTTCTTCTACCAGCATTTGTTCTCACATAGAGAATTGTTACTCCAAGATATGGACATCTCTTCTTAGGAAGGTGACATCCATGAAGAACTACCTAAACCTAGGTCCCATGGCTCAAAATTGGCCTCTTTGTGGACGTTAAAACTTTCTATTCTATTCTATTTTATGCTATTTATTGTTTTGTCAAAATATATTCAAAGCTTCAACGAAACCTATCTAACCTCTTCAGTTGTTGCAAAGTTTTTGTTGATGAGGAGGCTGAGACAATTGCTAAAGAATGGGAGCACACTGTTTTACAAGACACATTAGATAAAGAGCTTCAACAATTGAATAAATGCCTGGAGCAAAAAGAGGTGTATAGTATTGCCAATAAGCACTGTAGTTCAATGACAGTAAAGCCAATCTTAAACCTTAATCATGATCAATCTATTTTTCTATATTTTGCAACAACAGGCAGAAATGCAAACATTTTTAAAGTCCGATGCAGACTCATTAAGGCATCATTTTGAAAAGAAAATTCAGGAGCTTGAAGAAGAAAAGAAAACATTTCAAGTAAGGATATTTTCCAAAGATTCAGAAACTGATACAGGCAGAAGTTTTATATGTACTGTATAAAACTGTACTGTTCATGTATTAAGGAACAGATTCTCGTTTGCTGTACTGTAGAGGGAGCGAGATCTTTTATTGGTTGAAATGGAGACTCTAGTCAACCAAACTGACGAACAAGCCCAGAAAATAAAGGAAACATATGCACAGAAGTTGAAAACGCTGGAGCATCAGGTGCTTTTTTATGGACATTTTATTTCAGTTTCTATATCGTTGCATGTACTAAAATTAACTTACAGATTGCAGATCTTAAAAGAAATCAGGAAAGTCACACACAACTGTTAAGGCAGAAACAGAGAAGTGATGATGCAGCCAAGCACCTCCAGGAGGAAATTCAAAGAATGAAGGCACAACGGGTACTAGAGTCAAATACATATTCATAGTTTAGCAGAATAATCGAGATTTAGAACTTAACAATCTACATGTTTTATGAAAGGTTAATTTGATGCACAGAATCAAACAAGAGGCAGAGACTTTTCGAGTCTGGAAAGCATCTCGTGAAAGAGAGCTGTTTCAAGTAAGTGAATATTTGAAGCACATGTATATATTTTATGTGTAATTAATTGCTCCCAGTTTACATTGGGGCAGTAAAAGTGGACTGGACCATTTTTTGATGGGTTTTGCTTACTACCTTCCAATATGCATTACTTCCCCTAAGATGATTTTTTCTTTGCCCATTACTATGACAAAAGAATAAGTTGAGTCACCGGCTGTCTTAATATTTTTCAGATTGTTCAGATTACCCTCGTTGGTTTAAAACAGAAGTGCCTAGCCAATATTCGCATTGAGATAATGCAGGAGGTTATAAAACCACATTTTTCCAAATAGACTGACCTTATGCCAACAGAGTGTATTGTAAGTGACAGCTTTGATAACAATCACGACTCTCCTTTAGTTTCTGTGCCCCCATCTCATGGCACAAATCAAGAAACGAATACCCTAGTGGGTTCTCAGCCAACACAATCTGAAGGGGTTACGATGGATCAAGCTATCAGATTGTGTTGTGTGTGTAGGCCACAAGCTGCTGAACCATGGTCTCATCACCTTTGTTATGATCAATAAAGGCTATTATCACTAGAAGTCAAAGGTACCTCCCTCCTTGGAGAGGTCTTTCAGTCTTAGTGAGCCATGTTGGGATTTTTCAAAGGCAAAAGGTTCAACCAATCTAAATTACTCGATCATTTGCAGTTAGATACCTAGACCCACCCTTTCAGAACTCATGTGTAGTTACATTGATTTTTGTTTGAGAAAAAAATATTTGAAGATGTATTTTCTCATTCGTCTTATAATTTATTTTGGACTCTTAAAAAATGCTAATATAACGTTCTTTCTTTGTTTCCATGGAATCAGACTTGAGTGTTATATAGTAATGCCATATTAATAATCTCATAGGCCATTCTGGAATCTGATCTGAAGTGGTATTACATTTTGTCATATCTATTATGGAGACCTGGTATCTGGTTTTAAGCTGTTTGTTTTGTTTTATGAGCCAATGGTGTTTGGGACGGTCTTTGCTAGAACTCCAACCCCTTCACTCTGTCAAATACTTGTTAGTCAATCGGTGGATACATTACTTCTTGACCAAGCTTAGGGGTTGATGGATGTGCAACCGGAACCTGGCCATCTGTACTGCAGTCTCACCACCCTTGTTATCAACAGATTAAGGATGTTATCTCTTGCCATCAAAAGTGTTTCCCAGGCTTCAGAAATCTCTCGATGGTGGCCCCTGTTGGAGATCAATGAGCTGCCTTGGTCCATCTGTTTTTTTCTTCTCAAAGAAGAAAATAATAGTGCAATGTCTCGCTCGTATAATCTTATAGGTCGTTCTGGCCGCTTAAGACATTAACTCCAAGCTTAGTGAAACTTACACCCCTTGAGCACTGCATCCCTGGAAGCGTAGACTACAGGCCCCAACTTCCACTTGGGGGAAGGTATGACACTTGACAGAAATAGTAAAAGCTTTAGAGCTGTTGGCACTGCTTTGCTTTTTATGAACATGAGGCAATAAGAGGAAATGAAGTGAATTAAAATCTTTTATTTCATTATCTTATGATAAGTATTATCCAATCATTATCAACCCTAATGATATCCCCTGGTTATAGCTCAAGAAAGAAGGGCGGCGTAATGAGTTTGAGATGAAAAAGCTACACACACTAAATCAACGTCAAAAAATGGTAAACCTGATGTCTAAGAATTCGTTGTTTTTTCTGATCCAACATAATATCTTATTTACTGATCCTGTGTGAAATTTATAAGGTACTGCAAAGAAAGACGGAAGAAGCTGCTGCAGCTACTCGGCGTCTGAAAGAGCTGCTTGGAGTCCGGAAGCCTGTTATCAGGGGAAGTTCATGTCAGGGTAATCGGTTGTTCTTTTAATAAGATCATAAATTTGCATATTTGTTTTTCTTCTCCGCAGTAGTATTTCGGCAGTCTAACAAACGGAATAAGTGTTTCTGCATTTTCATCTGTCTGCTTTGTCTTGATGCAGAATGTTGAAGGAATGATAAAACTGTTAATGTTAATGCATGATAAATTGCTCTCTTCTGTATTAAGGATTAGAAAAACACCATTTTGCAGGGAGTGCAGATTCTGACGGCAATCTCATCCAGGTTAGGAACTATGCGTTTTCTGTAGTCTCCTGAAATTGTGCATGGAACAAAAGGAACCCAGTTTGAAGTCCTTAGATGTCTTTCAGACAAATGAGAGGGAGTTGCAACATTGGCTTAATCATGAACTGGAGGTTGCAGTGAGGATAAATGAAGTGAGGGCAGCTTATGAGAAACAAAGAGATGCGTAAGAAACTTAGGAATGAAATATGTTTATGTGGGCTTCTTAGATTTCTTTCTTGAGAGACGTATTTGCATCACTCTGATATTATAGGAGTGCCTCAATAGCCAAAGAACTTGAAGAGTTACGGAAAGAGGATTCAATTGAGAGTGGGCAAGATTCTGATGAGACTTTGAATTGCGGCAGTGATGCGTAAGATACAATTGTCTATTATTAAGGATATTTTCAATATACGGAATTTTAAAGAATGAATAAATATAATTTCAAGTGGTACATAACTTGTAGGTTGCGAATTCCTCAAGCTTCTAGGTTAGTGCATACTGATCACTGCTTGGAAGAAATCATAAGATTGCAACATATAGAGCATTTGTTTCCCATCTCCTACATTTTCTAATATGAAACTAGGTTCATGGTTTTTCTAAATAGATCCTACTACAGACATGTTGAAATTGGAGTCCGTAACTTCTTGAATAGTGCATATTGATAAGTCATTTTACTCTTTCCCAAGCGGTACATTTTTTTATTTGAAACTAGGTCACAATATTAGTTATCCCACCATTCATAAAGAAACATAGAACGTACAGAGAATGTACTTGTGTCATTTTCAATCATGTATTGAATGCAATAGAGTAGTCATCCTCTAAAACAGCGACCGCTAAGCTCTGTCCAGTTAATGGAGAAAGGGAGGGTGCATGCCGTTAGCAAGAATTTTTTTTTTATGTAATTGCAAATCGTTCAGGAGTAACTTATGCATTTGACATTTTCAGGAAGCCTCCCCTTAATGCAGCAAAGGCACGCAAACACAGGATATATTTTCTAGAGAGCTTGCTTAATGCATCTTCTACTGCACTTGTAGATATGGCTGCAGAATTATCCGATGCAGAAGAACGGGAGCATGCATTTACTGACCAAACAAGATGGCACAATTTTCAGAACTTAAGTGAGGTGAAATTGCTCCTCCAGCATGCGTTCAATGCTGCAGCATCTGCAAGGTTTTTCTTATTTCCACTTCTCAAGCTTATTAATGTGATATCTATCTAGCTAGATTCTATAGTCGAGTGAATAATGCAGAAGGGTACTAAACATAGAAAACATAGAGGCATGTGTATCCCATAAACGGCCATCACAACCTATGAGTCTTATGTGTCCCGTGTCTATGTTAAGATCAGATGTTAAGATCAGAATGCAAGTCAATAATCTTGAAAAATTGAGTGGGCCTAGATGACCCTTTCAGAGTCAACAGATATGCATATTCTAGACTAGTAGGAGATGACGCTTGCATGATAAAACCAGCCATATAACAGTACTCAGTCGAATTCATTTATTATGGACACATCTTAAAATATTATCTTTTTTTACTCCCTTAAAATGCCTTTATGTTAGGGCTTGCCTAAAATTGTCATTAAAAACCAATCTGCTGTATGTATAATAATGTCCTGTGCATAGATTCTGACCATATTGTGAATATTATCTTGAAAAAGGTGTGAATTGCATGAGGTGAAGCTTGAAAACAACGAGTTGAAAAACAAAATGAATACTCTTAAGGAGTTGCTTAAACAAAGAGAGATTTGCAAACGAGAATTGGAGAGTGAACAAAGGGAACAAGCTGTTTCTATGGCGCTCATAACTTCTACCAAGGTGTCAATCTCATTGTATTGAAACAAAAATCATGTAAAATGCTGATTGATGTGCACTTCATGTCCTGATTTCAGATTCCATTTAAATATTGGTGAGAAAACCAAGTTTTGTTCTCCTGTTTTTTCTATGTTAAAGTATACAGAACTCTTTAGAATTCACATGAGGTTTAGCAGTGAGAAATTTGACTGTTCTTGCTTGAGTATCTCATAATGAGGATTCATACATTTCTATGCATTAGTAACCTTGAGGGCAGACGGTAGTAAATGTGGACCTATTTCCTACAATGTTTTTCTTTTGAATTGATTACTTTTCCAGAAATCCATGGCTCATGATGATCTAAAGAACAAAATTGAGGAGCTTTCAATCGAGCTGAATCATATTCAAAGTCAAGCTTCCGGTCGATTAGGTCTTGTGAATGACAGTAGTTGGAAAGGTGGCTCCAGACTGGGTGCATTCCATGAAGACCTCAGCAAGGCACGTCCTCACCTGGAAAACCTCAGATCATATGATCATTGCTTGTGTCCATGTATCTGCCTTTGTTGTGTTATTTTTATGTTGTTGACATGCGAGATTGCAGGTGATGTCTACAGGACAAGGATCCTACATGAGACAGGATCCAAGGAAAAGTGTAAGGTTCTCAAGATGGAGATGGAGCCAACAATGGTGGATGTTGTACCTCAGATGGTGGCAAAAAACTGAACCATTGCCAGACTCATGTATCTCCCCAAGAAGCTGATCATCTCCGCTTCACTTCCCTTGTAGAAAAAAAAAAAAGCAGCCAAATCTTTCTCTTCCTCTCCGCTTCCTTCCCCTCCTTGTTGATTTGATATTAAGTTTATGCGATGATCATCGCATGGCCTTGATGTTCTTTTCTTTTTTTGTTTTGAAATTCAAAAGTTTCTGTTTCGTAACTGATTGAATAGCGCGATAAAATGCGTTTACATCCTGGAAAAGTCGAGACCGTTTTTTCATCAGGCCTGTCATTGCAGGAAAAATACCTGAGCTTATATACCGATGACAACATTTTGGGACGAGAGGGTAGTGTTGCTTTTTCCTTGGTAATTCTGACAAGCTATAGCTATAATTCGAGATGCTGTAACAGTTGTGTTATTATCAAGTTGTAGGATGTGAACTCTGTTCATAAAGAGGATCCCATTGTGGCATAAGGAAGAACCCTTGATTTATCTTCATCTAATGTTATTGGGCTTTCTGCCCATATTGACTTGTTCTACATGGTCTTCTATGAGCAGCGCAACTGGAGAAGGTAAAGTAGATGAGACCGCTCTGCCAAAGTGAAGTTTGGAACAGGAAAATGTTTACTTTATATGTATGGTGGTACTAATCTCTCACCATGATTTGACCCACCACACAGGCCTTTTCTGGGCTCCATTTTCAAAGTCTGGGAGCACAGCTTGGCCCCACATCAGCAGGCCATCATCGGCTGAAGGACCATATGCTTGAAGCTTGAAATGTGGTAGTTGAGCTGATCAGTGGGCATTGTTGCAGATGCCATATGTCTGGACTCCCACCATCATGAGGTAATACCAAATTCTTGCTCTTAATGAATTAGATAGAGTTGTTAGGATGGCATGTGCTAAGGCTATATCATCAAATCGAATTGAACAAATAACCACATTCTATTGATTGTTGAAGCCAACCTATCTCCAAGATCCATCCGACATCCCTTTTCCGGTCAATAGCTTTCGGCATTTGCTTATATCCTTTCATGCCATATAAGTTCAGCATCCTCCTTGTTCAGTTAGAATCAAAGAGATTATACAGCTGAGCAGTTATATGTGTATATGTATCTAACACTGCAGTATACTTTCTTTGAGGCTCTACTTCTTCTCGGCCACTGCAGCAACAGGGCAGTCATATCATTGGACCTTTCTATGGATGGATCATCTTGTTGCCAAGGGTCAGTACTGTGCCAAAGTTGGAAGTTATTGAAAATTTTGGACAAGTTAAACAGGGTCAGAGGGAGCCTTCACATGTATGCAAATCCTCGAAAAAACCATCATCGAGGGGAGCAGCATCATTCATGTGCAGTCTTCTTATCTTGCTTGCACCTCACTTCGCTTTTAGGTGTTCCATTCCATTGGTGGGTTCATCTGCAGTGCTTTGCAGAATCGGCTTTTTTCCTTTTTTCCGTACAGGGCTGGGGAGCCTTTGAATCCTGGCGTGATGAGCTCTTTAACTTCCATGTTCCTTGCTTTTAGCTTATGTGTAAAGAAGAAACTGCGAGGGACAAAAAGAGATGGAATCTCCATGTCAGAGGTGGTCTTGAAGATGATGACGATGTCGCCGGAGGTGCTTCATTTGCCTCGAATCAATTCAGCCAGATCGTCATAGCCATGGCAGGCTCAAATGATTCATTTAGAGAGCAGGATTCCATCAGTATCTGCACCATCTTGAGGACAACATCCAGGAAAGGGATGATCCTTTGTCTCTTAGAAAGCTCGAGACAAGCCTGGCAAGAGAATAATCTGTGTCGGGACCATGCTCGATTTGGTATATATGCCCTTTCCGAATGCGAAGATAGGATGGCAGCTCTCAAACCCTGCAGCAGCATTTTGATTGATTCCACGGCGGCCTGATGCAGTATTTTGATTGATTCAACGGCTGCCTGATGCAGCATTTTGATTGATTCCACGGCTGCCTGAAGCAGCATTTTGATTGATTCCATGGATGCCCAACAAGCAGCATTTTGATTGATTCCATGGCTGCTTGATGCAGTATTTTGGTTGATTCCATGGCTGCCTGAATCAGCATTTTGATGGATTCCATAGCTGCCTGATGCAGTATTATGATTGATTCCATGGCTACCTAAAGCAGCATTTTCATTGATTCCATGGCTGCCTAAAGCAGCATTTTGATTGATTCCATGGCTACCTGCAGCATGATCTACCCCACATGGGGTTAAGCAGAAAGGAAGATCAAGCATCAATGGCAAGAGTAGGCCATGGGAAAGGCTGCATTCTGTTTTGCCTTCCCATTAGGGTTCAGGGATTAGGGTTTGTGGCTAGACCTGAAGCTTGTGTTTTTGAAAAAGAGTATGTGCATTTTAAAGTAGTAAAAAAAGGCCATGTATTTTCCATAGTCTTTCTTTATTATCCTTAAATGTGTGTGTATGTATGTATGCATGCATGCATGCATGATTTTCCAGGGACCCCACATGAGGTCTTGGGTTCAAATCCTTCATTTCATTGAAGTCAAGAGGTCTTAGGTTTGAAATTCTTCATTTCATTGAAGTCAAGAGGTCTTGAGTTCAAATCCTTCAGTTCATTGAAGTCAAGAGGTCTTGGCTTGCAATCCTCTCTCACTTCATCGAAGTCGGAGGTCTTGGGTTGAATTCCTCTCGGTTCACTGAAGTCAAGAGGTCTTGGAGTTTGGATTGGCTCAGTCTGAGGTTCAAATCCCCCGAGTTCAATGCGTTTTCGAGAGGACATCGAATGCCACCAGAATCATGTAGCCAATGTTTGAGAAGAACATAGTCGAATTTGACGACTGCAAAGAGCTTCAATTCGAGCATTGTGCAAAGCGGAGATTCTGTGAGCGTGTACAAAGTCGCTGAAAGGCCAGATTTTCACCTGAAGGTCATAATGCATTAATGTGACATTTTCACTTGAACATTAAGCCATATTTTCTCTTGAGGGTCGCAAAATGCATCAGATTTTCACAGAGGATTGCAAATGTCATACCCAGAGATCGCAATTTAGACCACCTTCAATCGGCATATGCACCCTATGCTTTTACATTTCAATGTTGCATCATCATCGGCTTTTCTCAACGCCGCACTCTGATCTCGCGTTAATACGTCTCGAATTAAGATCTTTGCAGTCTTAATCTACCTCTAATTCTCCCGATCATTTCTCTCGCTAGCTCTCAGTGGCTAGATATAGATAGCTATGTATTCATATGCTTGACCTAAATCCTAATGCTTGACCTAGTGGTGACCTCTTGCAGTGGTCGTTTCCTAAACGCTTCTACTTCACCTTTAGAGCAACCCATGGGCCTAGACATATGGAATGGTGGGCGATGTGTATCACACATGTATGTATGTGTATGCATGTGTGCATGTCTGTAAGCATGTAGTAGGTGCGTATGATTGCATGCATGTGTGTGGTTATTTATGTGTGCATGCATGCATTCATAGGTATGTATGTATGTGTGCTTATTTGTATGTATGCTTATTTGTATGTATGCATGCATATGTGTCTCCTCAAATTTATCAAGCTACCCACTTGGCCATTATGCCTAGATCTGACATTGTTAGTGAACATTTGGATGTCTATAAGGGACTCCAACTTTAAATGGCTGCTAAGGAAGGAACCAGATAGTTGGTTATTATAAACAGTGAAAGAGACGAGGTCCTGTGGAAAGAAGCTCTCCCATGGGTCTATTTGCATAAATGTCCAGCTCTTTGTATGAAGGTGAGGTTCCCGATCTTTGTAGATTGACTCTTTGAGTTGGTTCAAAAATTTCCAAAGGTAGTTGCATATGTAGAAATTCATACATTTATATTATGGATTCAACGATTTTTAACATTTCTTTAATATAAGTACTTATGAACAAAATCTTTAAAATTCTTTAAACGTATCATTTGCACATACAATTATAACTAGTTAAAAGTGTTCTTGAATGATAAGCTTTGAAATTTGTTCAAAGGTTATAAAATTAAACATAACAACTTTATTATATGAGAAATAAGTTGAACACACTCATTGATTAATTATTAATACAAAATTATATATGTTTATGATTTCTCAAATCAATATTAAAAATCAAATAAATTAACACTAAGACGCTTGAGGTTAGTGAGGTTGAAAATTGATGAGATGCAGTTGTTCAAAAAAGATTTTACACCAAATTTAAATTGACGAGCTTTGCGGGACATCCCAAGGGGACCTGAAAAATTGTTGGAGGAGAGGTCTAAGGATCGAATCTTAAGGAGGCAATGGATAGAGTTGAGAACTTTTTGAGTAGGAGACTTCGAAGACAAATCGAAGTGTTTTAGTTTGTTACAATTGAGGAGTGTTTGAGCCAAGGGGTCATATAAGTTATTGTAATGTAGGTAAAATATCAAAAGGGTTGGAACCTTGGAAACTAGAGTAAATATCAGCTCTTCTAACGTGGCTTGTTGGACTAAGGAATATGTTTATTAGCTTCGTCGGCACTATCACAAGTCACTCCCTCCCAACTAATATAATATTGGGGGGTACTGTAAACTAAAGTAAATGTCAGCTCCTCTAATGTGGCTTGTTGGACAAGGCAATATGTCTATTAGCTTCGTCGGCACTATCACTAGTCACTCCCTCCCAACTAAGATAACATTAGGGGGTATCGTTGAAGTTAGGTATAACTCAATTTTGAAGACAGAGTCCTTTTGCCTTGTTCT
>JBBBWG010030720.1:34175-46443 GCA_037176905.1 Azolla pinnata | reverse complement strand
TTTTTTTTTGTTTTCGAATCTCTGATCTTCCTAAACTCAATAAATCGTTCTGCTTTGTACATGCCTTTTCCTTTCATTCATCCTAATTTATTTCGGGTTTGTGCAGATGTGGAAGAATTTTGTGATCAGTGTGATCCAGGTATGCGTAGACGGATTTGTGCTCTTTCGCCATAGATCATGTTTATAAAAAATTTGGAACCTGTCACAATGCGTCGTTTTCTCACTAGTGAGCTCTCCAGATTGAGTCATTCTCACTCATAAGTTATCCACAAACTGAGTTGATTTCCGTACCAAACTCACTCAAAATGAATTTCTTTTTGAATTCGAATTCAAGGCTTGGATTTTTCAATTTCTGCCACAAAAAATATGTGGAAATTTCTTTTCCACTGTCAATCTTTTATGATTGGTTTTGTACATCGAGTGAAGGAACTCAGTAGAGTAAACTAGTCTTTAAATTACCTGTGTTTTTTCTTTTTCACTTCTTTGTGTACAGAGAAAGAGAATTTGTGTTTGTACGGTTTTCCTGATGAAGCATGGGAGGTGAGCTTGCCAGCAGAGGAGGTTCCTCCAGAGATTCCAGAACCTGCCTTAGGTATCAATTTTGCCCGAGATGGTATGCAAAGGAAAGACTGGATCTCTCTTGTAGCTGTCCACAGCGATGCTTGGCTTGTCTCAGTTGCCTTTTACTTTGGTGCCAGATTTGACAAGCATGACAGGTTTGTTTACACACCGTGTCCTATTTCTCCTTTGTGATAAGTTGGATTTTGGCGTTTCTTTCTTTTGCACTTATTAAGAAATTGTATTCAGATTTTCAGGAAAGTTATGTTATTTTGGTTATTTGCCATACTGGATTGGATTGTATCATGTAGAATGGTAGTTGTTCCTGCAATTTATGTGACTGTTTGATCTGTTTTCTATCCCCTGGTGTCATATTCTGATATCGTGAGATAAAAAAATAACAGTCTGATAGAATGGCCTTGATTTGGAGAGTTATGTCTTGTCTTCACTGACTTGCTTTCAGATGTAGTCTACTCTGGAGTTCTATCATATTCTGCATATGCATTCAGTATTCTAAGCTTTCCATTATCGTGTTGAATCTGGGTATGGTTATGTTTGGTGTTTTCTTATTCCTGGAAGCTCTATCATATTTGGCAGACTGGTGGTGATAGTGACTTCTGGTGGTCGTCAATGGAATCTCTCTATAACTAATGTGATAATGCACATTGGTGATGTATAACAGTGTTATGTTGATGCTTTTCTTTAGCGAGATTTAGTCCTTTCTAGTCCCACGTTTTGTTTGATCGTAAGTTTGTCCACTTTTTGTGGAAACCATGTCTAGCATTGGAGAAGTTTCGACCTACAGGCAGTGAATGCTACATTTGCTTCGATATCTTTGTAAAAGACCTTGCTTCTTTGGGGCTAAATTGAGAGCTGAACATGTTTGGGGTGTATTTGATATGTTACATCAGGAAAAGGCTCTTCAATTTGATCAATGATGTGCCCACGGTTCTGGATGTGGTAACCGGGAAAAAGTCTCTCAGAGAAAGTCTCAGCTCTGCCAAAGTGAAAGATGTTACCACTGTCATCAGCCATAAATCTAATGGAAAGGCCAACTCCTCAACAATCAAGGTAGTTAAGATCAAGAAGATAAAAAAAATTCGGAGCAGCCATCCATTTATTTGTTTGCTCCTTTTAGTTTTGTACAAATCTTAATAAAAATAGAAGGATGGTTGCTTGGTTTCACTCTTATTTGTTCAATTTGTTTTCTTCAGAAATCAACTAAAACCCCAACGCCAGCTCCTAAAACCCCAATGCCAGCTCCACCAGTAGATCGTGGAGACAATGATGAAGATGAAGCTCCAGATGAGAATGATGCTGATGCTGAAGAAGATGAAAAGGATACTTACGAAGGAGATGAAGATGAGCATGAAAGCACCTTATGTGGCATATGTAGTGAATGCTATGGCCCTGACGAGTTTTGGATTGGTTGCGATATTTGCGAGAGGTGGTTTCATGGTAAATGTGTGAAGATCACACCTGCCAGAGCTGAGCACATCAAGCAGTACAAATGCCCTTTTTGTAGCAACAAACGAGTGCGTGCTTGAACATGCCATGTATCTTGTATGGCATGACGCTTGACTAACACAGAGGATCATCCTGTTGTAAGAATCAGACTCATAGTGATCTTTGTCTGAGCTTTCATGGAGGGCTGAGATGCTGCAAGTTATATACAGAGCCACATGTATATGTCAGGAGCAGAAGATTTCTAACCAACACACATTGACACGATTGGTTATGGTGTTAGTTATGTAAATTCTATTATCGAGGAATTGATACCTGCTCCGAATTTTTTGTAACATCTTTTGGGAGTTGAGATTGCCACCTATTGGTGCAACAAATACAGTTGCCTCCAGAATTACAGTTACATCTCTGAGATAAGATCTAGCGCATATCTTCTTTGTCAACTTGCCAACCTTTATATGTTTGGCTATCCTTTTCTTCCTTTTGAAAGAAGATTCGAAATATGTGTGCACGCACATGCATACATATCTGGTTATAAAACACATTCTGCTTCAGATAATTGCGGTTCACAGGATTGTCACAGATTTGCTTCATGTCAATTGCAAAGGCAAAATTGATGTGTAAGATTTACTTGTTGGGAGTTTTCGAAAACAGAAACTTACTTCATGGTAATTGGAAGGGAAAAAATCTATAATAAGGTCATTGACATTGGCAAAGTTAATTATAGTTGGTGTTTAAAGGATGATGAAAGTGATTCAACAGCTCTTGCTGATACCCCCCAAAGACAAGGCGATTACGGTCAAAAGACATGGAGGTCATGATCTAGTTAGGGTACATGGGGGAATGTTCCTTAAGATTATGGTGGCCCCAATCAGAGATCTTAAACTCGTTTCCAACACTGAGTAGGTGCAAAGTTATAAAGGCCAAGTTCCAAACAAACACTGCAGAACAGATCTACCAATAATAGTGTCGAATTCATGACATTATCCAGTCTCCTGGAGAAGGAAATCCATCAAGCTGCTTTTGATAACGAAAAGAAAACCATGCTACAGTCCTACAATTGTCCCACCTTTTGGTTGCCCAGCTATCTCCTTTTGGCATCTAACATTCCAACACTTCAAAACCAAATTGGAATCCTCTCCTTTTTCAGAAAGCAGTGCTGCAACATATATATATATATACACATACACTATGCACATGTGTGTCTACATTACAGAGCAGTACATGCGAAAGACTTGACTTATCAATGGAACCATGGAAAGGAAGGACCTTCTACAAATCAATGGCTGATATGTTCCATTGGAAACCATCAAACTGTACACTTTTTCCAAGGTTTGGAAACAACTTGATGATTTCATTTTTTGCCCTTCAACCACCACACACACAGAAACGCGGGTAGACAACTCGACGATGTATGTCATCTTTCCCAGCATGATATGATGCCGTTGCTACGAGCGCTTGGCATGGGCGGTTTCGAGGCGCTTGATGGAGTGGTAGAGGCAAGGCAGGGCGATGTCGGAGCCGAGGAAGAACCAAGGGAGAACGCCGAACTCGGGGCCGAGGTTCCGACAGAGCCACGAGTCGAAGACGATGGCGGAGACCGCCATAGCTGAACTGAGGGCGGAGCAATGGAGCGAGAGCAGCGATCTCGGAGATGGTCTGGGGCTCATACGAATCACCGCGGCATAGAAGCGCAGGCTGGACGCGAAGGCAAGCAGCGCTGGTACAAGGTACAGCAGATCCCTGATGTATTGGGCACCCGACGATGCCAGCGCAAATGCAAAGCCTGCCATGGCACACAAGCTCACCTTCCCCGAGAAGCTTGTGTCATCAATGGTGGGTGCTCTGATCCAGGTCCGCGGCCGAGGCTGAAGAAGCCGAGGCCGAGTCTTGGCTATGGAGCTTCCAGTGCCCAAGACAATGGCGATGCAGCAGGAAGCCGTCGAAGCCACATCCAGCAGGTAGAAGAAGGTGCTTGATGGGAGAATGCAGTGGAACATGAGGCCCCCCAAGCTCATCAGGGCATACCACAAGAAGGCCATGCCCCATGTGAAGCAGCCTTCTCGGCTTCCCTGCTTGCCTCGGGATGCCTCCATCAACAGAGGAACGCAGTGCGACATGCCCACGCCTATCCCCACCACGCACAGCACCGATGCCAATGGCCAATGAATCATCACCGAAGCCTCCCTCCATACCTGCCATGTTTGTTTCATGCCCCACAACCATGAAATGATCAATCCTCTTGCTTTCCTGGAAATGGGGTCCCCCTCTTTGCTGCCAAGCTAGGGGTTTCTCATGAATCATCTTGTGTTTCTTTGGCAAATAGTTCTCCGCTGTTTTGCCAAGTTATAGGGGTTTTTTCCCCCCATGACTCATCATCTTTGCTTTCTGGAAATGGTTCCCCTCTTTGTTGCCAGGCTAGGGTTTCCCATGAATCATCTTGTTTTCGGCAATACTTCTCCATTGTTTTGGCGAGTTAGGATTTCCCATGAGTCATCTTGTTTTTGGCAATACTTCTCCACTGTTTTGCCGAGTTAGGGTTTCCCAAGAATCCTCTTGCTCTATGGAAATGGCTCCCCCGTTGCTGCCAAGCTAGGGTTTCTCTCATGAGTTCATCTTGTTTTTGTGGCAACAGTTCCTCTCCACTGTTTTGCCAAGTTAGGGTGGTTCCCCACGAATCATCAACTCGCGTTCTGGAAATGGTTCTCTTTGTTGCCAGGCTGGGGTTCCACATGAATTCATCTTGTTTCTGGCAATAGTTCTCCACTGTTGCCAAGTTAGGGTTTCCGATGAATCCTCTTGTTTTGGGCGGGGCTGCTTCTCTCTGTTGCCAAGCTAGGGTTTCATCTTTGTTTCCTAAGCAACGGTTCTCCCACTGTTTTCCCCCCCCATGAATCATCTTTGTTTCTGGGCAATGGGTTCTCCACTGTTTTTGCCAAGTTATGGGGGGTTTCCCATGAACCGATCTTCTTGCTAGGGTTAGCTCAGGTTCCAGTTCGTCTGTTCCAGAGGCTGGGGTGCTGTCACTAGGGTTTTGGTTTCTCTTTTCCTGCTCGATCCGAGTTTAGGGTTTTTCTTTCTTCCCATTTTCTCTTGTTCCTGGCAAGGGGAGATAGAAGGGGCGAGGCAGCGCCTTACCTGAAGGGAGAGCTGTGGTCGGGGGCAGAGCTCCTCGACGGCGGGAGGGAAAGCGAAGCGCCATAGCTGCACGAGCAGGGGATGGGTCTCCAGAAAGCCGGCGACGGAGGGGAAGAAGCCCCTCACCAGATTTGCAGACATGGTGGGTCAAGCTAGCTACAGATTTGGCTATGCCCAAGAAGAAGAAGAAGAAGCAAGAAGGAAGAAGCAAGAAGAAGAAGCAAGAAAGAAGGAGAAGAAGATAATAGATAACACAATCTTGTGTGTGGTTTTGTTTCGGATTCGAAGCTCTCCGAATGCATGCCCAATGTCAATCCGAAGCGGGGAATCGTTCGAGCAAAGCAGCGGGATCTTTGCTCCAATTTCGCGAATCGAAAGATTTCGATTCGCAGCGAGGATCGTTAACCAACGAAACGACACGGAACGATCGATCTGATCTTCGGAATCGGGGAGATCCGATGAGGGTTTTGGCCAAGCAAAGAATGAGATCCAAAGACATTTGCACCCAAGACATGTGCTTCTCTCTTTCTCTCTTTTCTCTCCTCGAGCAAGATGTGGTAGGTTGTGGGTCTTTCTTCTCTGCAGCGATTTCATCTCCGTGCTCGCATCCATGGAGGAAAGAATCCCTTCTCGCTCACCAAGACGCAGAGAGAATCTACACATCCGCATCTCCAGAATCCCTTCTTGCTCAACAGACACAGAGAAATTCTGCATCCGCGCGTCCAGAACTCCCTTCTAAGCCCAAAGCCCAGTCGCGGTGATTGATTCATGGTTAGGGTTTTCGATCTGAGAAGATTCAACAGCGGCGGGAGCGGGCAGCAAGAGGGAATCGCCCACATGCTTTGAGCCCTCAAGGTAAAATCTCTTCTGTCTGTGTACTGTTTGTTGTTTGCAAATCATCCATTGCCAGAACTTCAACGCAGAAAAGCACCACAAGATCCAAAACAGCTCACAAATTGGTCTCCGAATCCATGCATCTTTCTTCATGGATTCTCTCCTTCTCCCCGCTGTCATTACAAGCCTCCCCAAAATCGCCCACATGCTTTCCCTCAAGGTGTAAAATCTCTTCGCCTGTTACAATGTCTCTTGCAAATCTGATACATGGCTAGAATTTAGCAGAGAAAGCACCACAAGATCCCCACAAACACACGCACACAAATGTTTCCAAAATATCTATACAAATGTTTCCCAAATCGCCCACATGCTTCCCTCAAGGTAAATATGCCTTCGTCTGTATGGCTGGCATGCTTGTTTAGCTCAATCATACATAGCTAGAACGAAAGCACACACAAGATCCCCCCCCCCCCCCCAAATGCTCTCAAAATCCATGCGTTTTTCTTCATGGGCTCTCCTTCTCCCTCGGCTGTTACAAGCCTCGCCAAGGATTCAGGGCTTGTCGCCTTGTTGAAGTCGTGCGCCAGGCGGAAAGACATGGAGCAAGGGATCAAGATCCATGCCCATATCCTGAGGAGCGGAGCGCTGGGAAAGGATGTGTATGTCGGAAGCACTTTGGTTAGCTTTTACGCCCGCTGCGGGGCTATGGCGAAAGCGCAGGAAGTCTTAGATCGGCTCCCGATCCGAAACGTCGTGACGTGGACCGCCCTCATTGCAGGCCATGTTCAGTATGGCCACGGCGAGGATGCACTAGATTGTTTCCGGAGGATGAGGAACGAGGGCTTCTCGCCCGACGCTCGGGCGTTTGTCTGCGCATTGAAAGCCTGCGGAATCATGCGAGCGGCTTGCGGGGGCAGAGCGATCCATGCCGAAATCGTGAGGGAAGGGCTCCTTGGGAAAGATGTGATGGTGGGGGGAGCTTTGGTGGACATGTACGCGAGATGCGGTGTGCTCTCGGAGGCGCAGGATGCGTTCGATGGATTGCCCATACAAAACTTGGTCTCTTGGACTACCATCATAATGGGTCATGTAGAGCACGGGGACAGCGAAGTAGCTCTGAATCTCTTCGAGCAAATGCGGTGCTCCGGTTTCCGTCCCGATGCGTCCGCGCTCGTGTGCATCTTGAAGGCATGTGGCAACGTCGGCGCGATCGAGCGGGGCGAAGAGATACACGGCGACGTCGCGAGGCGGGAATCGCTGGAGGGGAACGTGCTGGTGGGCACGGCGTTGTTGGAAATGTATGCGAAATGCGGGGCTTTCGGCAGAGCCCGATGCGTGTTTGATGAGCTTCGCGCCCGGGATGTGGTCGCTTGGACGGCGCTTTTGGCGGGGTATGCGCAGCACGGAGAGCACGACGCCGTTGTTGAGATGTTCAACGCGATGATGGATCGGCGCATACGGCCCAACCTAGTCACTTTCACTGTGGTGCTCAATGCTTGTCGTCATTCGGGTCTAGTAGAGCAGGGTGAAATGTACTTTGAGGCGATGAGCCGGTGCCACAACCTTTCGCCGACGTTGGAGCACCACGCTTGCATGGTAGATCTCTTCGGCCGCGCTGGGCTCCTCGACAAGGCGTTCGCCGTGATCGAGAGGATGCCCACTTCGGATTACTTCCCGGCGTGGACCGCTTTGCTAGGTGCTTGCCAGAAATCGAGGGATCTGAAGCTCGGCAGAGTGGCGTTCGATCGCGCGACGCAGCTCGACGAAAAGAATCCTGCACCGTATGTTTGCATGCGTAACATGTACGCCGATGCCGCGATGCAACTCGATGCCGATGAGATCGAGGCCATGAGAATCGAACGTGGAGCGTGTTAGTAAATGGCCGAGATGTTTTTGCTCGATGAGGTGCAGCTATAGGGGGGAAGTTCGTGCGGAGTATGTATGCCGATGCTGCAATGCAGCAGATATGATCGAAGCCATGAGAATCAAAACAAGGAGCGTGTTAGTAATGGCCGAGATGTTTTTGCTCGATGAGATGCAGCTATAGGGGGGAAGTTCGTGCGGAGTATGTATGCCGATGCTGCAATGCAGCTCGACAGCAGATAAGATCAAAGTCCAGCGAATCAAAACAAGGAGCGTGTTAGTAATGGCGGAGATGTTTTTGCTCGAGGAGATGCAACTAGGGGGAAGTTCATGCGGAGTATGTATGCAGATGCTGCAATGCAGCAGATAAGATCGAAGCCATGAGAATCGAACGTGGAGCGTGTTAGTAAATGGCCGAGATGTTTTTGCTCGATGAGGTGCAGCTAGGGGGGAAGTTCGTGCGGAGTATGTATGCCGATGCTGCAATGCAGCAGATAAGATCGAAGCCATGAGAATCAAAACAAGAAGCGTGTTAGTAATGGCCGAGATGTTTTTGCTCGATGAGATGCAGCTATAGGGGGGAAGTTCATGCGGAGTATGTATGCAGATGCTGCAATGCAGCTCGACAGCAGATAAGATCGAAGCCATGAGAATCAAAACAAGGAGCGTGTTAGTAATGGCGGAGATGTTTTTGCTCGATGAGATGCGACTAGGGGGAAGTTCATGCGGAGTATGTATGCCGATGCTGCAATGCAGCTCGACAGCAGATAAGATCAAAGCCCAGAGAATCAAAACAAGGAGCGTGTTAGTAATGGCCGAGATGTTTTTGCTCGATGAGATGCGACTAGGGGGAAGTTCATGCGGAGTATGTATGCAGATGCTGCAATGCAGCAGATATGATCGAAGCCACGAGAATTGAACATGGAGCGTGTTAGTAATGGCCGAGATGTTTTTGCTCGATGAGATGCGACTAGGGGGAAGTTCATGCGGAGTATGTATGCAGATGCTGCAATGCAGCTCGACAGCAGATAAGATCAAAGCCCAGAGAATCAAAACAAGGAGCGTGTTAATTAGCCAAGATGTTTCTCTATGAGCTGGAGCTAGGAAAGTTCATTCCGTTGATATGCGGCGAAAAGAGAATGAAGCTATATTACCTAAAAACCCATGGGAAAGCATCAAGAAGAACAGGCTATCCACATTTGCAATGTCATAAAATGGATGCTTTTTTATGCTTCTTCTCGTGTTCTTCCATCGTAATGTTTACCTTTGCAATGTCATAAAATGGCAGGCACTTGATGACCGAGGACCAGCCCTAGGGGGCCCACTAAGCTCCATGCAATGATCGAGGAATTCTGCTGCTTCAGGTTTTACATTTCAAATTTAAGGCAACGAGCTGAAAATAATTGCTGTTACAAAATTTCTGCTACCATGTTGATATCAACATAACCAGTGCGCCATCGTCTACGAGAAATGTATTGACCATTCTATCGTTGTAACAAATAGCAGCGAAATCACAACAGCTGTTGTTTGTTCTACTTCCACAACGAAAGGTTTTTACAAGTTTATTGTAGATACAGAATAAAATGGCAAGAAAGTCTTCTCTTTGCTCAAATACACAGAAAAACTCAATGTTTGAACCCATAAAAAGTATATACATCAATGTAGAGATGGTTCTCTGAAACTTTACAAACAAATATGAGCCTTGTGGCCTAACATAGATAGTACAAGGCCAAACCAAAGTCTCAAGAAATTTATACAGAAGTTAGTATAAAACGGTGTAGAAATTTTTGGTTCAGCCCAACAAGTCCTTTGTATTGTAGAAACTGGCTACTTTCTGAAGCCCCCTTATCGCATTGAACAACATAGAAACTCTCTACCCTTAACCTGTGGTAGACCTCACAGACCTCTATAACATCATCTATGGGAGTCATGGCATAAAATACACGTCTGCACATACCACCATAACACCAACAATGATTTGCCAAAGACTTGCCTTACTGGTATTCACAGGATTCCCTGTGAATTCAAGGAACCCATTGAAACTAGCTACCAGGGGAACCCTTTCATCTCACACCACCACTAAACAATCTTTAAGCTGTTGAGAGTTCGAAATAGGATGTGTGTGTTAGGTGGGTGATAAATCCAACTTGAAGGCCATATCCGTCGGATTGCATGAATCGAAAGAAATTATTTCATAGTGATCCGCAATCATTCAACATGAGGTCCCTAGGAACATTTTTAAGTAAGAGGGTACCTTGATAACATTGTTTTCTCTGACTTTGGTTTCTGGGGAAGTAAGCAAGCTATAGAAACTTTGGCTTTCTGCTTTTGATAGGGTAATTCCTTGTTCATAAGGATATTCTTTGCATAGGGTCATGACCAGGAATGTTTTCCAGCGAAGTTTCGGAGTTCTTCTGGTTATAGTCGAAAGCACTGGTTTTGAAGCTGCCCTCAGATGTGTTTGTTGTGTTCAATGCACTCGGAGAGCTGCTGCCAGTCTCCCAATTCCTGAGGCTTGACTAATTATCGAGCCTTCGTTAGAGTGCATACCTGGAGAATTCGGTAAGCTCGATGCGACTAAGCTTGAAACATGCCCTTCTGCTGCATCGATGGTCGATGGCTGAGGAATGACGGAGATTTTCGCCACGCAGTGGAGTACCACAATAGATCACGAGATGTCATGATCATATCCCACTCCAATCCTTCAATGACATCATTCCCATCTGCCATATGGAACACCGAAACATGACGCTTTCGAACTAATCGATACCTGCTGATCTCCCTTTTGAGATTCGCTTCGGCGATCGTAGCACGCAGATTCACCCGCCTCTGGACACATGATTCTGCTCATTCGGTGTATAATTCAGCATAAAAAAAGAAAAGGGGAGAGAAGAAGCCCATCAGCTACATGCTTGCCCATCGCTCTCGAGCAATTCCTCTCCCGCGTACTTGTTTCTGCAGAGATGCATCGGGGATTGCGGCGGGGACCGTATGCACAAAAGGTGCGGGGAAAACCCATCGAAGCCAAGCTTTGCAGAAGAGCAAGCGCCGCTGATTTTGTGGGAGAAGGCCAATCGCCCACGAGCTTATTCTTTCTACAACTGGGGAAGATGCTGTCGGGCCTTTGATGGGGAGCTTATCTCTGCAGAAAGAAGAAGAAGAAGAAGAAGAAGAAGAAGAAGACCACCATGGAAATTCAAACAGGACTCACCACTTCTTCTTGCAACTGGGGGAGATCTGTGGGGCTTTTGATGCGGAGCTTATCTCCATCAAAGAAGCAGAAGCAGAAGCAGAGGAAGAAGAAGAAGAAGAAAAATGAAGAAGAAGAAGAATGAAAGAAGAAGAAGAAGAAGAAGAAGAAGAAAAATGAATGGGAAGAAGAAGAATGAAAGAAGAAGAAGAAGAAATAAAATGAAGAAGAAGAATGAAGGAAGAAGAAGAATGAATGAAGAAAAATGAAGAAGAAGAAGAAGAAAAATGAATGAAGAAGAAGAATGAAGAAGAGGCTGAAATCAAGACCATGGAAATTTCAAAAATGGACCCAAAACCAAAATTGTGCATGCTTTTGTGGATTCTGCATTTTGTGCTTTCTTTGGCTCTTCTGCTTTTTTTGTGGGCTTTGCTGTTTGTGGGTGAAATGGGGAAGAAGAGCTAAACCCGAGCGCCGTGGAGAGGAGCTTCTCAGTAACAAGAACAAAAGCCAGGTTCTAGAAATTTGCAGCTGCACTCGAGTTGCTAGGAAAGAAAAAGAGAGAAAAAAACCCCCCCAAGGTCTGGAATTAGCAGTTGTGCTCGAGCTGATGGGACAGAACAGAAAAGATGCTCTCGCGATCTGGCTTTCGAGGCGCTGGTTGCGCTTTGCAGTTCTCGGGCCCTCGTGTTTGGGGCAGATCGGTCGAGATAATTACCGAGTTGGAGATCGAGAAACACCTATAGATCACGATCGAGATGTGTCCCCATCGATGTCTATCAGGCATAGCGCCTATATAGTTGTACTGCTTACCTTGGCGCAAGCAGACCGAAGCCAGAGATCTGCGGTTCGAGACTCGTCGGACACTGAGAGATCCGCTTCAGAATGTCCTTGCTACCTAGTAAGCAGTCTCGGGCAGAGTTGATAACATTGCGTCTACATGCGAAAGCGATTCCCCTCCTTTGCGCGAAAAAAATCTGCAATTGCCTCTTTCTGAGCTGCGCATAAGAAAAAAAGGGGCTGATCAACGAGCCGATTCGGTTCAGCATCCACCCAGATCCCGGAATGCATGACCTGTGAAGAAGAAAGAAAGAAAGAACGGAAGGAAGGAAGGAAGAAGGATCGATCCAGGGTTTGACATCGAGCATCACACGGGGAGATAGATCGATCTGTCCAAACTGATTTCAACAGCCGTCGCGCGGAACTACGTTCATCCACCCA
>JBBBWG010030720.1:13630-24736 GCA_037176905.1 Azolla pinnata | reverse complement strand
TGGAGATTCTGATCATGGAGCTTGTGATCATGGAGCTTGTGATCATGGTGATGGTGATCTGACATCTCCAGGTACTGAGCTCCGCAGCGCAGCTGCGCGATGTTGTGAGGACCCACCTCGAATCCGATCCCGTAGCAGAACTTGGCCACCAGCTCAAAGGCATCGGATCCCCCCGGGAAATCGGGCAGCTCGAGGCGCACGAGAGGAATCGGCATCTCGCCGGCGTCGCCGATGCCGTCGGATCGACCGAGGAATATTCCCCCGCCGCCTAGATCCCCCCCCCCTCCTCCTCCTCCTCCTTCAGATTCCTCTGAATCAGATTCCTCTTCGGGATCGCGGCTCCGAATCCCGGCCCCGGCAGAATATTCCCCCGCAGGATCGTTGCCGCGCCTGGCCGTGGAATCTTCCCGCCGCCGCCGCCGGAGCTCCTCGACTTGCCTTCGGATCCTCTCGCTCCTTGTGATCAGTGGGAACTAACCAATGCCATCATCATCATCATCATCATCAGCATCATCAGCATCATCATCTTCATCATCATCACCAGCATCATCATCAGATTCACCAGGATCATCACCCAAGTTACTCTCCCATTTGACAACGATGATTATTTGCTCAGATTAGTACAGAATTTCCACACATTACAAAACATGCAACACACACTGCCATCTAAGCTCCCCCACTTATCTGCATTTATCTGCATCTCCCCCCCCCCCACCCGAGATAGCTGGCAATCTCTATCTAGCTAGCTACTTGTTTGTTGTACACGCCATCGAAGAATTTCTATGGGGGGATCGGAGCCTGGGCTATCGATGAATTTAGTACCATGCCTACATCGAAACCCGATATGCGGTGGAGGCAGCATTGGGGATCTGATCGGAAGCCCTGGCTATATTAAAGGTTTCTCAGAGTCCCCCCTCCCCCAATGCTATACTCAACACTTACAGGAGCTTTCTCAGAGTGCTTGCTTAAACAATGATTCAACTGTTTGCAGCAATGAAATCTTGTGATACCTGATGAAGGGGGAAGGTTACGCCGCCCACAACGATCTCGATGTCATGACGGAAATTCCTGAAACGGCATATTCCCCCGTGTACTGAATTCCACATCCAAACACCGAGCCGCGGGGAAATCTAAACGGAGGAGGAGGAGGAGGAGAAGGAGATGCAATCTAAGATGACAAGGGAACTTTGGCAAAATGTCATGTACTCTGCTGATGCTGAGTTGTAGCAGCTGGTGACAATGAAGACGATGGCGATGACAACGATGTCGAGTTGCGAGCTGAGAAGGAAGCTGCCATGGGTTTAACAGCTCCAGCACCCAAGAGCAGCTCAGCCTTGCTTTTGATTGCAACACAAGACTCAGAGCTCAACCCTAATCTTGTCTATGGCTTAGAAGCCATTCTCAGCTGGCAAGAAATGCCATGGAGTGGTGAGCTTTGAAAGGAGATTCTCTGCACCCAATCCTCCCTCCCTGCACTTACAATGACACCAGTCTAAGAGCTGAAAAAAAAAAGGGCCAGATTGCAGCAGCTTCTTCCCCCACAAGAAAAGAAATCCAAAACCAAGCAACCAAGCAAACCATCATCACCTTTCCGTCGCATCCGATTCATCCGCGATCCAGTCTTGATCATGTGAAAAGAGGCAAGAGAGCGATGCGATCGGGTTCGAAGCATTCATTCCGTGCATGTACGGCAAGCAAAGTTCGCTGCTCGCGAGCTACTTCCTCGCTTCGAAGCTCAGATCCCATGTGCTTTAGTATATGGATCGATGATCGCTCGCGCGGAGATCGCAGCCCTTGAACCAGCTCAACCTTAGCTCGATGAAATGCTTGCTCAAAGGACATCGCGATATGGTCCCCGGGAAGACTGACCACAAAAAACAAGCAAAAGCATTGGATTGAGTGGGTGGATAGGGAATGGAGCATATGTCAGTATTCTGGTCCATATCCCACCCTTCTTCCACCTTATCATCAAATGGAAGGTGGGTTCTTTTCTGCCCATCAAATTTACTCCACAGATCGGCGAATACGGCAGGCGCATCGAAGCAAAAATCCAACCATCTCATCTGCTCCAATCTCATCTCATCTCATCTCATCTTTGTCCTCTCGACCGATGGAATGCATATTACAGTTAACCTACAAAAGCTTGTTTGTTTCTGCCTCTTCTGGCTGTGGTCCCAATGCATCATAGTGTGGTGAATCCAAACACTGAACCCGTACACGGCGGCGTAAAAACACACACCAGATGTACAATCTCTATCCCTTTCTCTCTCTCTCTCTCTCTCTCTCTTTTTCTCCCCCTCTTGAATCTTCCATTGCAAAGCTAACAACTGTACTTGTATATGCCAGCAGCTAGCTTCCTTCCAGCAATGTGCTTTTTGCTTTTCTTCCTGCAGATTCAACATTTGCCATGCCGAGCCGCGGATCGCGCGCTCCGTGCCATAATGTTTTACTGGCACATGCCTATGTAAGAAAGCCTGTTGTTGTGATGACACCTCCCCAATGTCTCTCTTTACCAGCTGCTACAGTGGGGTGTGATTAAACAACACAATCTGCTGTAAGAAGATTGAATCTCCTTTCCTGCATCCGCGAGATCGGTTCCGAAACCTTTACCGATGGCAGACATACCGCTCCTCCGAAGCGTAATATGCTTCCTGTTTGGACAAAAAGATTTCCATGCCCTGATGCTTGTAGTTTGTGCGGCGACCGATGCTTCCCATCTGCTGAGCCAATCCAAATTATGCGATAAGAGCCGCTTACCGATTCCGCCGATGATGCATACAGCAAATTTAAACATCTCTGAATGTGTGAGATTCTCATGATAAGAATGTCATCATGTTACGCCCAATCATCGGAGCATGTAGCTACCTTCTGCGAATCGTTGTAGTTCCACCTAGAAAAACATAAGAATGGTAGTAAGTTAGTTAACATTAAATTTATCCCTGCTCACATTCATGTCAAAGTATCCACATTCAGCTGTACCTTGAGAGACACCATCAAATACAATTGTATTTTTCTCTGTGTATACATATCCCTCTCCAGGGATGCAAACAACTACTGATACAAGACTTGTATGCACCATCTCATTGAGATGATTTTCTGGACACAAAAGCTGATACCCAGCAAGAGCCAAGATATGATGTGCATATGAATGTATGCGCGTGTATGTATGTATATCATCCAAATGCGAAAATCAATTATAAGGACCCTTGTCAAAATGTCAAAAAACTTGCATTCAGCTGTTGCAATAATCAAATGGAATCATTTTTCCAACGGACATGAACCTGATAATAAATCTACCGCCAACTTTCTTAATTCCCAGTATTTCAAAACAAAGAAATAGGCGTAAAGGAGAGAGTCCACACAACTGTTGTTTCATGGCTCCTTGTCAAAGAGAATTTAGGTAAATTGAAAGCAGGAAAAAAAAAAGAAAACAGATCAAACTGTACCTAGCCTCCCTTTTTCACGCTTCCTTGCATCTTTGGGTCTCTGCTCATCAAGTTTGAAGATACAAAATCAAGTAAATACAAAAGCAAATAAACTTGGATCATTAACAGGTAGGAGCCAATATTGTAAAGATAGCACTGAATTAATTATCCCTTCAAGATCATCACTAAGAATGCTGGTGTGAATGGGCAGTGCATGAGTATGAAGATCCCAAGTCTGGATATACTTCTCAAGATCTCATTGATCAGGGGTATTCCTTTTCCGGGTAGTAAGATGCTGCATCTGTTGGGAAAACATTTTTTATCTCTGATGCTGTAGCAATTGAAATCAAACAACCTGAAGCAGCTGCTCCTGCTGGAAATCAGTGGATAATTCTGGTAGGTTTATAATGATGTTTCTTTAAGGGATGAAGTCGAAATACCCAATGGAATTTACTTCAACCAATGCCCCAAGCTCCTCACTATTTCCCTGAATGAAGTTTTTGTCCCTTTGTCCAATCTCAAATGATACAATTGGTTTTGTTAGAACAACAATCGCCGGTTGATATAACCAGTCCTTGGAACTGGTTGATGCAGGTTATATGGCTATTGAGATTTGGCTGCTTACAGATTGTTAGCTATTTCCAAGTCTAGTATATCTTCTGATACTTTCTTCCTGCTTCACGTGGGGAAGGCAGTCAGCATAGACCTCATTGAGGGAATGGGACATTCGTCCAGCGAAACATCTTAATATAATTGAATATGGTTAACAAGTAATATCCATTTAATGAATGCATCCCACATTTAGCTGTAATGCTCTGATTGGGGAGTAGTCTTTCTTTCCGCATGAGGTTCACCATATGATTACAATGTGCTCAAATTTTCCACTATATTTAGTGATGCTGTAGATTTGTCTGAGTATTTTCTCCGATCTTTTTTGCTTGATTTAAGCGGCATCTTGTTAGGGTCAGCAGCAGGCCATTATGGTTCACATACATCTGCTCTTGATTTATCAATACAATTAATCACCCGAGTTCAATTCGTCTTCAGACTTCAACCACAATTGCAGCTTTACGTTGTGGAGCTTCTCAACTTACAAGAGCATGATGATATAGGTGATGAACTGACGCACACAAGGTCAATCAAACTAAATTTGATATTGAACCAACAGGATTTCCATGCTATAGCATACTTTTACACTGATAAGGAAGAAACCTCATCTAGATCAAGTTTAAGCAAAAATACAACTGTTAGAAGGTAAGAAGAGATTTCTGACTGTACAAAAGATACATGATCAGGCTTAGGATCTTCCTAAGCCTTTCTGACCATAAAGACAGCTCACAGGTCATTCATTACCTATTTACTGCACCTCTCTCAAACTCGGATCAAACTCGAATGCAAGGGGCATCCATCGACGAGTACAATTTTCAATCATATTTTTACATCGCGAACAAGGCTTTGGGGTGGGGGGAAGCTGCCGAATCGTCTGAGGAAGGTCAGTTTTGAACACTTCATCGATGGCACGAAAAAGATGAATTGAGACATTCCCCCCCCCTCTGAAAACAGCAGCAAGAGCATTTTCCCAGTGCGCGATTCGACTTAAGCTTCGTCGCCGTGGGGGAAGTCGACCTTTTCGAAGGCTTCGCTTTCAGCGCTACATTGACCGCGGAATGCTTGGCGACTTTCCGCATCGCGGTAGGCCTGGACTGGGGCATTACATCCCTCTGGGTATGCTTGACTGGGGGCACCACTTGCATCAGTGTAAGGTTGACTTTGTACAATACCTCCATCTTGGTAGGGAATTCCATAGGGGCTCACCCTGGGAATCGCTGCTTGATATGGACCACCCACCATAGCTGGACCATACATGCCGATGCCCATCCCCGGGTGGCCAATCGGCAAACCGAGCCCCATCGTGTGCTGCGGAGCCGCCGCCAAATGTGGGAATCCCACCGGAACCACCGCTGGCGACACGTTCATGCCACTGTTCCTCATCGAAACCATCTGCTGTCCCCACCCAACCCACACCGCGAAACAAAAAAGCCGGAAACATCTCGCCGGTTTAGGAAAAATATTAGTCGGCTCGCCGGGGGAGAACAAGTCGCGGATGCAGAGAATCACCTGTAGCTGCATCTGCAAGCTCTTCATATATTCGATCGCCTCGTCAAGCACAGAAGCTTTGTCGGTCTACGAAACCCCATTTTTAGTATAATGTGTTGATATGGCAAAGACACGTAAAACACAAACACGCCCACACTATACCAAAACGTACCTCTATGTCACAAGCACATATGTAGAATATATCACATGCATGTATACATAGTGTGTGCGCACGTATACTTACGGCAATACATGCGTGTGGATGAACAAATGTGCGTGCGTATGTGCACTCATGGATTCATGCACTACTGAAAAACTCGTCATCATTTCACAAACCTTGGTTGAATTAGGTATAAGCTCTTGTAAAGCCTTCAGTTTTTCATTTATCCTGTTGCGACGATTCTGTTAACGACAACACCCACATGTTAACTCGATTAAAAGAAATCCCTACTATCCATATATTCGTTTGATACAATCAACTTGTTCTATACCCGTTCAGAAAGGTTGTGAACCTCTGCAGCCCGGTTTCTCTTTGAAGAGGTTCGCCGTGGTCGTTTGATTTCCACACATTCATCATCTGCATCCTCCATGTACCAAAGAAGAGAAACACACATTCTAGTCACATTCTATTGACGGTGATGACGATAACTGTCAGGGGAATGTTCGTACGATAACACACGTGACAGAGACTACTACTTTTCATCATATGTCTACATTGAACTCTGAGCCTCTCTAAGTACGTTTTTAGTATAGGACAAAACCTACTTTCCATCACGTTTCCTACTTTCACGTGTAAAGCAACGTCCGATTTCCCTCATGTTTTTCTATTGAAGAGCTCAACACTATTGAACTTCGCTAAAAGAGAGGGTTCCTTCCACCCTAGCTAGCTAGCTAGTTAGACATTTCTCGCATAACAAGTCAAAGCGCCGGAGTTTACCTCATATCACAAGGTTCAACAACAAGAAGGGCAGCTCATCTATATGCTCCGGTTATCAAGATGAAGAAGGCTTTAATAAAAGCTTCAACTGTGATTCGGAAAATCCTTCATGGGAAAAAGCTTGTGGTTTTTGTATTACGAATGTTTCGGGGTTTCCTGCCTTCAAAATTTAGACCTCAAATCACAGAACACCCTGGTTTCATTTCAACACGGGTAGCCCTATTCAAATCGGTAAGAAACGACTAAAATGTTCTGCGACATTCAAACAGCATATCTACCCCCAACAACACTGCGTAACATGCATACATATAAACATACATCGACACGTATGTACACGCACATAAGCCTGAGAATCAATGGAACTTTTATATGTATGAAGTAGAAATCACATACTTCACTCTGGCTTTCAGAACCGTCGGTGGTAGTAGCGGCGGCGACATGGAGCTTCTCTTTGCAGATTTCCGCTTTCGGAGCCAGGTCCACGCTACCTAATGAACCAGCTTGAGAGCTTGAGGCCACACGGAAGCCCCTTTGCTGCTCGACCCCATGGCATGCCGCGAATGAAGAGCTGCTGATCATGCTACCGCTCGTCGGAGCCGAGGTCGAGATCGAAGCTGAGGCGGAAGCCGAGGCATACTCGCCACTTGCATTATACTCCGAAGAAGCGGTGGCCGGAATTGAATCGTGCGTGATGAGACTGGATCCGCTGAGCTGAATGCTCGACGAATCGAATTGGTGCGAGAGAAGCTCATGTCTGCTCTTCCTTGCCTTTGCCCTCCCTCCTCCTCCTCCTCCTCCTCCACTTCCTCCTCCTCCTCCTCCTCCTCCTGAGGAAGAAAACGACAAAGACCGCTCAGCTCTTTGGGCACCCAAAGCCATGGCCCCTTGGGCGATTTCGCTGCTGGATCGGTGCAATCCATGGCTCCCTTGGATCGGCGGAGCGGCGGAAGGGGCGGAGTGGAACGGCGAGCTCTTCGACCGCGCAGCTTGGGCATTCAAAGGACGCTCGGAGGATGGGGGGGAGGCCCGATCGGTGTGGGGAGCAGCGAGCGGATTGGAGACGACGACGGAGGCGTGGTGCTGGGGCAGAGGCCATGCGGGGTCGTCGTCGAAGGAAGCGGAGCAATAGGTCTTCTCGAAGGAATCCTCGATGGGGTACTGAAGCCAGGAGACGAGGTCGTCGGGGGACTTCTTGGCATCGGGTTTAGGCATGGCGGGGGCGGCGGAGGGGGGCCCAGAGCAGGAGAAAACTGCAGAAAACCCTAATTCTCTGCAGACGGAGATGGAGACGAAGCAGAAGAAGAAGAAGAAGAAGAAGACGAAGAAGAAGAAGAAGAAGAAGACGAAGAAGAAGAAATGGAAGGAGAAGAAGAACCGGATTCGAACACAGGACCTCTCTGCCGGACACGTGTCGGCAGATCGTCGCCCCACGCGGCATGATCCTGGCCGTCCAAAAAACGCAGATAAATTTATTTGGGCAAAACAAATGAGGAGAAGGGGGGTAAATAAAAATGGGGGGAATTACCAAAAACAAAAGAGTGGAGAAGTATAATTTACACATTTTTTTGGGCAATTCTCCCCCCTTCTTATAACATTTTGACGCTTGCCGCGATCAGAGAATCGGAGATCGAATCGTAGATCGAATCGCAGATCGACGCCGGATCTTATCGATCCGCTGAAAATCGGCACCCGATCGATTCCGCCGGCGCCGATTTCGTTCCGAATCGGCTTCCCGCTGATCGATCCCGGTCGATTTCCTTCCTGCGTTCGGCCGACTGAAAAAGCTGGCAGCTTTAGAATCCGATCGATCGATCGACACGTCGATTTGGTCTTAATCGAGCCGTTCAGCCTTGGTCGAGGATCTGATTTCGTGTCGATCGGGTTCGCAGCTGCTTGATTCGGTGTCGATCGATCGATTGCGCGTTAATCTTAAAACTAGGCGTTAATTTGTAGTTTGTAGTTTGGGTAGGCGTTCAAATGTAATCTATAATTTTGTCAGGCGTTTTTCAGTAATTTTCCCAAACAAAACAATAGACCGTGTGTTTTTTTTTGTTCTTCTAAATTTTCTTTCCCCAATTTCTTCTCCGAATTTGGCTTCGATTTTTAGCTTTAATTTTTTCCCCTTCAATTTTTTCTTCAACTTCTCTTTCGATTTTTCCTTTTAATGTTTCTCTTCAATTTTTCCTTCAGTTTTTTTCTTCAAATTTTCTTTCAAAATCCTCTCCAATTGTTTTCTCCAATTGTTTCTTCAATGTTTTTCCTCCAATATTTCCTTTAATCTCTTCTTCAATTTTTCCTCCAATTTTTCCTTCAATGTTTCCAATTTCTTCTCCCAATTTGGCTTCGATTTTTAGCTTCGATTTTCTCCCTTCAATTTTTTCCTCAACTTCTGCTTCGATTTTTCCTTTCAATGTTTCTCTCCAATTTTTCCTTCAGTTTTTTTCCTTCACATTTTCTTTCAAAATCTTCTCCAATTGTTTTCTCCAATGGTTTCTTCAATGTTTTTCCTTCAAAATTTCCTCCAAATTTTTCTCCAAAACTTCCTTCAATTTCTTCAACTTTTCCTTCAATTTTTCCTTCAATTTCTCCTCCAAATCCTTCTCCAAAATTTCCTTCAATTTCTTCTTCAACTTTTCCCTTCAATGTTTTCTCTCCAATCTTTTCCTTCTTTTTTTTGTTTCTTCAGATTTTCTTTCAAATTTTCTCCAATTGTTTCTTCGATTGTTTCGTCAATTTCTTCCTCCAATTTACTGTCCAAATTTCTCTTCAAATTTTCTTCAATGTTTCCTTCAACTTTTCCTTCGAAATTTCTACAGCTCTTCCTTCAATTTTCCCTTCAAGTGTATTTTTTTACCTCTGTATATGTATCTATCCGCATTCTACTGTGTGTGTGTTTTACGAGAGCAGTGAAGTAAAATCTCAGCTCAACAGCGTGGCTCAAGCCGTGCAAACCTGGCTTCTGGTCCGAAGAAAACGATCGATGAATGGCCCGGGCCCGGAGAACGCGCTGGGAAGCACCGGGCATCTTCCGCGTCGGACTCTATCGATCCAATCTGTCTAATCTACATCTATCTATCAGCAAAAGGGCCGAGGGCGAGCCAGAGTACGTACAAATTTCTGCGACTCTGGAGTCAGCTATAGAGAGCTAGCTACTGTATTCAACATTATTATTATCGTCGTCATCGTCATCGTTGTTGTTGTTGTTGTTGTTGTTGTTGTTGTGGTTGTTGCTGGTTGCAGCTGTTACTACTGTCGACGCATACTGCTGGCACATCCATCCAGAACTGTACGACTTAAGCTGGTGGTGGGAGCAGAGCTCCTTAGGGGTGGGGGCGGGAACAGAAGGGGAATTTTCCGCCTCCCTCATATCTGCATTCCACATTCCGAGGCTTCTGCGCCTCCTGCAGCAGCTGCCACACTGGAAACGCTCTCGGAGACGACAAGGGACTCATCCGAGCTGCTATTTCAGCTGTCAGACAGCTCATCGGTGCCCTGCTAGAGGCTTACTAATCGTTGAGTTAAGTACAACCAAAAGATTCCAGAGTCGAGAAAAAGAAAGCAAGAACGGAAGAAAGCTTGAGTTCGATCTAGCTTGACGGGCTAGATCTATCTTAGGGTGTGACCAGGGCGATCTCTTTGGAAAGGCTGTCTATACGTGGATTGGACGTGTTCCTAGACCCACCCGCTTTCTGCATCAAGATCCAGGTGGAGTCTATGTTGATGATGATGATGATGATGATGATGATGATGATGGTGGTGATGATGATGATGCTGATGATAATGATGATGATGATGTTGATGATGATGTTGATGATGATGATGATGAATGTTCCCACCAAAGAATGTTTCATATACTGCATCTTCGACACGTGTACTGTTAAACAATCTGACAAAGCCAGATACAGGATTGCGTCGTTCGCATCCCAACCCAGCTAAGCCGGCCTTTTTTGCACGAGGCGAGAGTTTCTCGCTCAAACTTGGTTTTACAGAGGGAATTTCTGGGGGCGAAATCGTTTCGATCGGCAACTAACACCTCTGGTTCTCTCGACCCCAACCCGATTCGTAACTCTGCCCCCATTCACATCGATGAAGGTCACCACCCTGTTTCCCATCTGAGCTGGGCTTGCCAAGAGTCTCAGAATGCCCAAGCGATGACGGGAATCTGCACGTACCACGTTGCAATGTCTCTGTCTGTCTGTCTGATTTTCTCTCTCGCCTCCCACCTGACGATGGCTACATATTGGCTGCTTGCTGGCTTTGCTCTGTACTCCACCAGATTCTTCTTCGGCTTCTTCTGCTGCTTCTTCCCTTTTCATATAAGCTCCGGATTATATTTACAGAGTCCTGCTTCGGTTCGAGCGAGACACCTCCTCGACTCTGATCGACATTCACGATTCGATCCAGTGTCATCTAAACTAATTGAACTTTATGGGAGCTTTACGCAGGACATGGTTAAACCATCTTACATCAAGTTTTCCAGTTCAGGCTTAGAGGTCGGAGAAGAAAAGCCATTGACAAGAGCGTCATCACATGACATTTCGCACGCTGGTTCTGGTTGGTTGCGCCCGGATGGCGATTCACGCCTTTCGAAACTGATCAGAAAGCTCAGGGGTTCAGAAACGATCCATCAGTTAGTCTCTCTCTCTC
>JBBBWG010030720.1:0-13530 GCA_037176905.1 Azolla pinnata | reverse complement strand
TGGCGATTCACGCCTTTCGAAACTGATCAGAAAGCTCAGGGGTTCAGAAACGATCCATCAGTTAGTCTCTCTCTCTCTCAAAGGCGGCGAGCTCAAGCTCTCGACAGATTGTAAGAACCGGGATCCTGTTCGAGTAGAATCGGAGCCTGGAGATCAGATGCTGCGAACGGGCGGAGCAAGATCGGGCGCTCGGCTTCGAATCGCATTTGCACGAGGAGGTCGAGCAAGCCGACAAAAGCTGTATTGAGCTGGTTCTGTTCTGCTCTGAATCTGTGCCCTCTTCTTCTGTATTCATGCCAAGAGATTCTTGTGCCCTCTTCTGTATGATTCTACAGAAAATAAGTCTGTTTGTTTTTTGTTTTTTTTTTTGCAAGGCAAATTTTGGTGAGTGATGAAGGAAATGGAATTTGGGCATTTTTGTAATTTTGGAGGAATGAGAAGACCAGTTCTGTTACTTTGCCAGTCAAATGCAGAAAACAGAGAAAAACAGAGGAAAAACAGGGGAAAAACAGAGCAATACACAGAGAAAAACAGAGGAAAAACAGGGGGAAAACAGAGCAATACACAGAGAAAAACACACACAGAGAGAGAGAGAGAGAGAGAGCAAGAAGAACACAGAGGTTGCTATGGAGAAAGGCCAGGGAGGCATCCAGAAGCTTTTGGCTGCTGAGCAAGAGGCTCAGCAAATCGTCTCCCTCGCCAGAGCTGGTACGGCTTCTCTTTCTCTTTCTCTTTGCACCTTGATTTTGATGATCTGATGCTGTGACGTCCCAGGAGTCTAGGTCAACCTTGTTTTTTCCAAGATCCAGATCTAATCCCATTTGTTCCCGAGTCCTCGGCGGAAACATAGATGGGGCGGCTTCTCTTTACGCATTGCGTCAAAAACCGTTCAGATGATTGATCCCTGTTAGGTTTGTAGTCATCCAGATGATTCCTATCAGGTCTAGAGTCATTCAAATGATGCTTGCACCTGTGGGGCTAGCTAGGATTGGTGATAGCCACGATTATCATTCTGAAGCTTCAAATTGACATCATAGTTTTTAGTTCATATTTTCACTTAACAAATCAGGAATTCGTTTTCTCGATTCATTGTCCATTGTGTCAAAGTCAAGCACAATTCTCCTAGCTCTTAAGAATCGTGCGCACGTTACATTCTTCACTCTGTAGAAATGTAGATATTCTATCTAAGATTTGAAAGTAAAGATGTTGGATTATCCCGCAGATCTATCTTTTAAGAAAATGCATTTGACTTTGCTCTCTTCGAAGGATGAAATAACTAAGCTTCAAATTTGAGGTTTATGTGCTCGACACCTGTCTTTCTTGACGACCCAAGTTAATTATTTTATCTCTTTGTGTTTGTTTTTGAAAACAGATTCCATGTTTTATTTCTAGAATGCTAATATTTTGATGAATGCATAATTGAAAAATACATAGCAACAATGCACATGGAATACATTTGCTAAGTAATTAAAGATATTTCACACAGTTTTCTAAAGTATTTAATATGCTAAATTCTGTCACATTTTTTTGCATTTAATATGGGACCTACAGGTTTTTCTGGTTTTAATATTCCTGATTCATACACATATTCCACAAAAAATTTACATAATTAAGGAATTGTGCCCAAACATTTGCTTAATGAAGAAATCATTCATCTCAGAAGGACTTTTTAGACCAAAATTTAGTATATTTTCTGGATATAAAAAGTACTTGTAAATGCATAGGAATACTAAGGGGAAGAATGTGGAGCACATGGTACATTTTGAAATTGTGATTTTAAACTGCTACATACTTCTGATCAATGTAGGAAGTCCTTTACACATAAAATTTGCGTTTTTTAACAGCTATGTTTGAATGTTTTAGCCAAGACTGCAAGATTAAAGCAGGCAAAGGAGGAAGCAGAGAGAGAAGTTGCTGAATTTAGAGCACAACTCGAGGCAGAGTTCCAAAAGAAACTAACTGAGGTTAGTGTTTGATCATGTCCTCTGTAATATGTTCCCCCAGTTTTGGCTAACAGTTTGCAAAAAGCCTGAAGGCTTACTGTCAATGAGAAGTGTTTAGAGCAGGGTATTGTTGCATTCGACTGCATGCTTAAGATATATGATAGAGAACAACAACAAAAACTGAAAATGCACACAAAGATAATTAAAACATGCAAGTAAAGATTGTGAGGGTTTTTGACTACCCAGCTTTGTTGGATTTCGCCAATATTTGCATTAGATTTTCATTTACTTGGTTCTTCTTTTCCAAGACATGTAAAGTTGATAATTGAATTATTGATTTGGTCTTATGGATAAATATAGCTTGGCACAAATGCAGTCTAAGGTGGTGATCTTGGAACTCGTAGAGGTCTCTAGTTATGTTATATATTTGCTCTTAGCTTGCACGTCTTTTCTAGGACACGAGTGAGAGTCAACTTTAATGAATTATGGGTTGGATTGATAGAGCAGTATGCTCACATTTATCATGCATGCTAATAAACTGGTGCTGAAGCCAAAAAAAGCTTGGAGAAAGCATTCCGTATGTTTGAAATATTCTTTCCTTCTGAAACATTGCAGAAAATAGAATGTTAATTATGGAGATCTAGTATCTCACTGGTGACAACGGATCACTTCTTGTTGTCTTCTTTTTAGCATTTCTGGCCTCATATCCTTCATGATTGCATGGACTCGGAAGTTTTGATGAACTTGCCTGCAATGACCACGACAATCTGTGTCCATGTTACAAATTTATTCTGTTGAGAATTTTGTTTTTTCGGCATCATGTCTCTAACTATATCACTCAATTCTTTGCAGCTTTGCTAAGATCAATATTGTTTGTTAAAGAGGGATGCACGTAATGTACATGCACATCTTTCTTCATGTGTATGCATGCATAATGTTGAATTGAAGTTCTAATAGGCCAGCTACATTGGAACATGAAAATGTTACTTTTTTTTTTCTGCAAACGGGGATGGAACCATTTTCAGCACTGCTTAAAGTTTAACCTCATGTATTGTTTGTGCAGTCAACAGGTGATTCAGGTTCCAATATTAAGCGCTTAGAAACAGAAACAGAAGAAAAAGTGCGGCAACTCACAGAGGAGGCATCAAGAGTTTCTCCAGAGGTATGACATTGTATTAAGGAGTTTTCTTGTTGGACTTTTGGGATATTTGATTTCACCCATGTACTGCACAATATGTACACAGTATAACAATATAGCTCTCTACATATCGAGGTTTATAACAACCTTACATTTTTGGCAGATCGTTGGACTCCTTCTCAAGTATGTTACTAGTGTAAGGAATTGATATTGTGGAGGAGGTAATCTTGTCTTAATTGCCATGCTCCTAGTAGATTGTGCAGTCACGAAGCAATGTTATTGCAAGATCATGGCATCTCAAGCCAAGATAGGAATAAGAGTGAATAAGGCTTGATTGTATGGAAGTTTGGATCTAAAGGACTACTTATTCTTTCCAAGTTAAAATCTATTGTTACTATCAACGATTGTGTGCTTCTTGGAAACCTTTCAATGGTATACCTCGACACCGGAGCTAATCGATTATTTATGCAGCATATTTAATTGACATCGAGGAATTGAAAGCTTCACATGTATTTAGTTGCAATTGATGAGGATGAATTTATGGTCAGAAATTGTGGCAAGTCTGCACTTGTGATGTTCAACTGAAGTATTTGTATGCATGCCATCATTACAAATATTGTGCATTTCTTCTTGAGGTCTGAGATGTTTGACCAGTGCAAAAAGGGTATGTTTGTGTTAACCTCTTATGAGGGTTGAAAGATTTGGCATCTTGAAAGCTTCAAAAGGCAGGTCAAATTATGGGGCATCTTGTAGATTATGCAGGGACTGGGGCAAACTGAAGTGGCACATTGTGAGCTATGTCTACCACCTCATTGAAGAGAAATTTGAAAGCTGCATCTTCCCTCTTGTCCTATCAGGTTTATGGACAATCAGACATTGTCTGATCACACCAATCTATGTTCTTGGAAGCACTGGTTTTCATCTTGATTCTGCATAAAAGAATATGGTTATTCAAGTTTCTTGAGGGTCCACTTCATAGCCTCTTTTGCACAGATCCTCGATGAATTTTGTTAGCTGCATTTTGGGTTCAAATGCTGGTAAGTGTTTGATTTTGAAATTTCGAAATAGTTTGAAGCTTTGGCGACGATTCAATTGGAGCTGGCACACCTAAAGAGGTTGGCTTCTTTCCAACTTCCGCATCTGATATCTTGGATATTGTTGCCACCATTGCTCCAACACATTGCATGTACTTGAAAGGACATTGAACATGAGTTTGACATATACTTCATTTTGTACGTGGAAGACATGCTCATTGTTGATCAAAAAAAAGATGAAGAAACTAGTCTATCAAGAGCCGCCATTGATCCTGCTTTTGAAGTCAATCAAGTTTACCGAATGAGAACTCAATTTCAAAACTCGGGGCTAGAGAAACGAAAGAAAATGTTAAAGGCCTGCCACAAATGGGGAAGTAACAGAGAAGAGTGATCGCATGCGTAAAAAAGCTCATAGTTTCCTTGAGTGATATCGGATTTTAGAGTTCAAACACTTAATTCAAAGCTAATGACATAGGTTATCATATATATTGGAAAATTTTCAATTTGGAAACTCAGGCCGAGAGAAACAAAGGAAAATGTAAAGGTTTGTCATAGATAGAAAAATGAGCGATCGCCTTTATAAAAAAAACACATAGCTTTCTTGTATGATATCAGATTTTAAAGTTTAAACACTTAAATCAAAGCTTATGACATAGGCTATCGTAGGGATTGAGAAAATTTTCAATTGGAAAGCTCATGGAGAGAGAAATGAAGGAAAATGTAAAGGTCTATCAGAAATAGGAATAGGGATAGAGAAGAGCAATCGCTTACATAAAAAAGCTCATAGCTTTCTCTTATGATATCGGATTTCAGAGTTCAATCACTTCAACCAAAGCTAACGATGTACACTACCAAATACATTGAGAAAATTCCAATTCTAAAACTCAGGGCGAGAGAAACGAAAGAAAATGTAAAGATCTGTTACAAATGGGGAAAAGATAGAGAAAAGCGATTGCCTGCATAAAAAAGCTCATAGCTTCCTCGTATGATATGATTTTAGAGTTCAAACACTTGCATCAAAGCTAATGACGTAGGCTATCGTATGCATAAAAAAAAATTCAATTTGGAAACTCATGAGAAGAGAAACGAAGGAAAATGTAAAGGTTTGTTATAGATAGGAAGGGACATAGAAGAGTGATTGCTTGCATTAAAAAGCTCATAGCTTCCTCGTATGATATCAGATTTTAGAGTTCAAATAGTTGAATCAAATGTAATGGTGTAAGCTATCATACGGAGCGCAAAAGTTTTAATTTGGAAACTCAGGGCGACAAAAATGATAGAGAATGTAAAGGTCTGTCACAAACATGGAAGGGACAGAGAAGAACAATCACTTACATCCAAAATCCCATAGCTTCCTTATATGATATCAAATTTTAGAGTTCACACACTTGAATCAATGCTAAGGATGTAAGTTACCATGGGTCATGAAAATCTCAATTTGGAAATTCAGTGCAAAAGAAAGAAAGGAAAATGTAAAGGTCTGTCAAAGATAGGGAAGGGATAGAGAAGTCTGAATGCTTGCATCAAAAAGCTCATAACTTCTTCGTGAGAAATCGGATTTTAGAGTTCACACATTTGAATCAAAATTAATGACGTAGGCTATCATATGGATCTCGAAATTTTCAATTTGGAAACTTAGGGCGAAAGAAATGAAGGAAAATGTAAAGGTCTATCACAGATGGGGAAGGGATAGAGAAAAGTGACCGCCTGCAACCAAAAGGTAATAGCTTCATCAAATAATATCGGGTTTTAGAGTTACAACACTTGAATCAAAGCTATGAAAATTTCAATTTGGAAACTTGGGGTGAGAGAAACGAAGGCAAATGTAAAGGTCTGTCACAGATGGGGAAGGGACAAAGAACAACAATTACATCCATCAAAAAGCTCATAGGTACTTCAAATAATATTAGATTTTAGAGTTTAAATACTTGAATCAAAGTTAACCACGTAGGCTATCATAGGGTTCGTGTTAATTTCAATTGTGAAACTCAGGGCGAAAGAAGCGAATGAAAATATAAAGGTCTATCACAAATGGGGAAAGGAGAGAAGAGCGACTGCCTGCATCAAAAAGTTCACAACTTCCTCGTATGATATCGGATTTTTGAGTTCACACAAATTGCGAAAATTTAGATTTATAAACAGAGGGTGCAAAAAACGAAAGAAAATGTAAAGGTCTATCACAAATGGGGAAGTGAGAGAGGTGAGAGAGATGAGCGACCGCTTGCATCAAATAGGTCATAACTTCCTCAAGTGATATCAGATTTTAGAGTTCAAACACTTGAACCCTAAAACACCATTTTAACGGTTTAGGATTAGAGCCCTAAAACTCCATGTTTAGAGTTTAGGATTGGAACCCTAAAACTCGTTGTTTAGGGTTTAGGATGGGAGCCCTAGCAGCTCCAAGTTTAGGGTTAAGGATTGGATCCCTAAAACTCCATGTTTATGGTTTAGGATTGGAACCCTAAAACTCCATGTTTAGGGCTTAGGATTGGAACCCTAAAACTTCATGTTAGAGTAGGGATTGGAACCCTAGGACCCCATGTTTAAGGTTGAGGATTGGAACCCTAAAACTCCATATTTAGGGTTTACAACAGACACCCTAAAACTCCATGTTAAGGGTTTAGGATTGGAGCCCTAGCAGCTCCAAGTTTAGGGTTTAGGATTGGAACCCTAAAACTTCATGTTAGGGTAGGGATTGGAACCCTAGAACTCCATGTTTAAGGTTCAGGATTGGAGCCCTAAAACTCCATATTTAGGGTTTACGACAACAACCCTAAAACTCCATGTTTAGGGTTTATGACAGCAACCCTAAAACTCCATATCTAGGGTTTACGACAGCAACCCTAAAACTCCATGTTTAGGGTTTAGGATTGGAGCCCGAGCAGCTCCAAGTTTAGGGTTTAGGGTTGGAACCCTAAAAACTCCAAGATTAGGGTTTAGGATTGGAACCCTAAAAACTCCAAGTTTAGGGTTTAGGATTGGAACCCTAAAAGCTCCAAGTTTAGGGTTTAGGATTGGAACCCTAAAACTCCATGTTTTTCTAGACATGGAGAAGAAGAAGAAAAGAAAGAAGAAGAAGAAAGAAGAAGAAAAGGAAGAAGAAGAAGAAGATGAAGAAAGAAGAAAGAAGAAGAAGAAGATGAAGAAGAAGAAATGACTGCTATTTTTTCTTCATGTAACGTCTGAAATACACAACGCACGAGCTCTCTGTCTCTCTCCATATCCTCGATCCTCCTTCGTGCAGAAGAATCCCTGTTTACAGCTGACCCAACAGCGGATCCCTGCGCCTTTCTCTCCTTCTTCTCCTCCATCGATCCATCCTTGATCCATCCTTTCCCCAAAGGTTTTTTTTTATGAAAACAACGACGAGATCTGCTCCCCGGCTCTCCCCCCCCCCCCCCCTTTGCTTCCGATCTTTGATCTGCCTTGATCTCCATGGATCCTGCACTGCCTCTCAGCGCCCCGGCTTCCTCCAAATCCCAAGGCTCCGTCTTTTGCTCCGTCTGCTTAGAAGGCGTTTCTGAAGATGGAGGCGGCCGATCCATCGCGAAGCTGAATTGCGGCCATTTCTTTCATCTAGGTGAGGGATCGATCTCTGAGAAAGGAAAATCCACTCTTTCTACTCCTTGATTGCGGAAATTCGATGGTAGATCCCTTGATCTGTCCTTCCTTTTTTGGGTGAGATTGTACATATGCTCACGAATGGGGATTTTGTTGTTTTGCTTTTCTCTCAATTTCGATTTCTTTTTTTGTTTCTTTCTCATTTGATCGAATGACATTCCATGGTCACACGCCATTTCTTCATGATCGAATTTGCTACGGTGGTTTTCAAACCTTGTCACAGTGCCATGAGTTCGACTTCGATTTATTTAAGCTTTGGTTCTCTGATTATTCGTTGCACTACATGCCCAACTATCTTGATTGATCCGAGCTCAACACAGGCTCTTCGATCCGAAGAAGGCTCTGTAGCAGACTGAGTAATTTCAAAATTTGGCTCTGTGATGGAGAACTGTGGAAAGCCATTGAATTCTACATGGGGTGGGAGATGTCATAGTGATAATGCCAGTACCGTTCCTGCAAAGAGAAATGGCTACAACTGAGAGAAATAGTAATCAGAAATAGTTAATTTGTTGGCCTCCAGTTTGACACTAGAACAGTGACATGTGCTATATAGGGATACATCTTCTAGATTGCAATTGTTGTTCATCCAGAGATGCATTTCAGTGGATCACATATGGTTATCCTCATCCTAAGAGCATGTTGTGTACTTCCCAGAGATGCACTTGAGTAGATTACATACAGTTATCCTCTTCCAAACAACATGTTCTTCTTCCAGAGATGCATTCCAATGGATTGCTTGCACTTATCCTCTTTTTGGAGAACATGCTCTTTCACCGATACATTGCAATGGATCTCATAGAGTTGTCCTCTTCTGAAGAAGAGATTTGTTCTTTCGGAGATACATTTCAATGAATCACCGAAAAGTTAGCCTCCTCTGTACAAAAGATATCTCTCCCACAAAGATACATTTCACTGGATCACATACAACTAATCCTCTGCTGTCGACAGCGGTGTGCTTATAAGGATACGCTTCTATGCACCAAGAGCTAATCAGGTTTCGTACAAAGATCTGCAGATATAAGGATGCACATGCATGCTGTAGAGAATGCGAACTCAATGCTTGAGGTATTTGTGATAGAAATTCGGGATTGGCAATTTGCAGTAGAGGTTGGAGGTTGAAGATTTGAATTAGAGATTGGAGATTGGATGTTTGCGATAGAGATGGAGATTGGAGACTTGTTGTAGAGATCAGAAATTTGTGATAGAGATTGGAGATCAGAGCGGAAGTTGAGATTGAGATTGAGATTGGGTACTCGAGTGAATTGACAAGGGCAGAATCGATAGACAGTTTTTGTGTGACACAGATATGGCATTAAGCATGCAGATGCATACACATCATATTCACCCACATGGGATCATCAACATGCAAAGGATCACAAGATATCTATCCTCATTTTCTCCTATGCCTAGTGCATATATGAATACATATAGTTCTGTTGCTGTGTGGACATGAGAGTCATTATTCACTCTTACCCCTTGCTAATAGGGTTCTGGTCATGGCGAGCATAGACATGTGCATTTGTCTTGTCTCAGAGGCTAGTTTTAACTGATTGTAAAGAAATCCTTCCTCTTCTCTTTTTTTCTCTCTCTTTGCCTCTTTCTTTTTCCTTGTGTTATTTCTCCACATAACAAGTTAGCTAAACTGAGGCAAATTCTGAAAATCAGATTGAGAGCTTCAAACATAGAGATTTGGGAGTGCAAATGTGGTATGTTGGAGGGATCTTCATCTCTCACTTTCTCCCCTCAATGTAGCGTATTAACATCTTTGGGATCTACGGATGCATATTTTGAGCTTGCATTAAGTCAAATTCAAAATATAATGCCCTTAGAAATGTGGTTTTCCTCATTATCTTCTAACAGAGCTCAGGGTCCCAGATTTCAGGTATAAACAAGCCTAGTCCCAAAATCCTAGTTACAGAAAGCCTACATGCAACGAGAGAGCATTATGACTGTGACAGTAGCTGTCCAGATACAAAGACGACTGGATCAGTATGTGATGCCTTCCCCACTTCATGTTGATGAAGGATCTGAAACCCTCAGAGGATCGATGGACAGGATAAGGAAGGGAAACCTTTAAAACGCCTGGCAATCGGCTCTTTTCATTCCCAGAAATTTTTATTCAAGTTCCTTCCAGAGTGGCTTCTCACTGATTGCTCAGGCTTGTTGCATAAATTATCCGCGTGGCATCATCTGATATTATGCAAATTTTGAGTCAGCCAATCAGGATGTTCCTGGTTGGTATGCACACTAGTATTCTAGCTTTTGTCTTTTGGATGTATTTATTATTTGGAGATCACGCATTTCGTTTCCTGGACAAGCAGCATCTGTAAAATAGTTAAACTTTAGATCTTGCAACCCGCAGTATTATTGGATTTGCAATTGAGTTTCATGTGTGTGCTTCCTGTCTGCTGATTTCTATGGTTTTACCACAGATTGTATCGGATCTGCATTCAATGCAAAAGGTAGGATGCAGTGCCCAAATTGCCGCCATGTAGAGCAAGGGCAGTGGTTATATGCAAATGGATGCTTTTCACATGAGGATTTTGTGGATGATTTTACTGTTGATGAGGAGGAGATTTATACTGGAGCTGCTAACTTGGTACGACCAAAAGAAACCTATAACTCTACCTAAAGATGCCTTATGTTTCAATATAGTTGATTTATGGGCAATAAAAAAAGGTAGCAGTCTATTAGTTTGATGTAGCAGGAAAAACCTCTTATATATTTTGCTATCTGATTGCAGCAATTTTCTCCTATGCCGTGGTGTCCCCATCAGGGATCTCATTTGTCATTCACCTTTGAGTAAGCATCATCTTCTTATGGTGTATCTTGCTTGATTTCTTTTTTTTTTCCACGCAGACGTCAAAAGATAATAATCTACTCCTTCCCACTGAATTTGTTTCTGTAGGGAGCTGGACAATTTTGGCAATGGCTGTAAGTATCGTATAAAAAACAACTTGTGGTTGAACCTCCACTGGTGTCCCTTTTTGCGTGTTCTTATTCTCTATTCTTCTGAGGATGAATGCAGATCTGGAGCCGGCTGTGAATATGAGAGCAGCATCTAGAGTGTGCCCTTATCTTGCAGTTCATGGCCTATCTATAGGAGTTCCATCGCCGCACACAGAAGATCTCTTAAGTTTTCATCTTGGCCACCATCGCAGTAGTAACAGATTATCATCGAGAAGAGGCGGGGCTTTTCATGCTGCAAGCAGAAACCTTGGATCGCCGCCAGCATCCTCAACGCATAGCAATGTGCTTCCCATGCCATATGAGGGAACATCAAATACCTCCAGTAACAGTAGTTTCCCACAGGCCAATGGCACTCGGCAACATAATTTTGGATTCTTCGTGCAGAGTCCCCAATCACTTCATGCTAGGTAAGAGTGTTCCTTCCTTTCCAAAATACAACGTAAAAAAGAATACCCATTCCCTTCCAAAATACAAAGTAATGGTCTAATTGTGTCCTTCCTCACCACACACATGTTACTGTATATATGCCCATTTCAAAATGCTGTAAAAGTAATGCTACCTTATTCAATCCTACAAACAAAACCTCAGATACACATTTGATATTTCTGCGGACAAGGTTCAAAAAGAAAGAATGTGAAGCTTGAAAAAAGCTGTAAAAATTTATCTTCATCCTTTTGCTTTGCACGCTTAAAAAACAGGACAAGCCAGAGCAATGGTGGACAGATATTTGGGCAGGCGCCTGCAGTACAGAGTGCACATCCTGCGCATTCAGCGAATGCGGTCCGGAATGGGTATATGGGAAGTGGGTGGAGAGGGCAAGAGGAACTGAACATCGGCATGCTTCCGATGCAAGTGCCTTCGACAGACGGTGGCAGTTGGCCTTCAGCTGAAGCGAGCAGCGCTGCTTCTGGCCAACCGCCCAGCGGATCCAATGGAGTGGCATGGGTGGGGGCAGTCGAGAATCGGATCAATCCATGGACAGCCAGAATCTACGCCTCTCAACCTTCTAGCAGTCAATGGTGGGCTTGGATTCCGCATGCAAGCACCCACCACAATCATCAAAGCGCAGCTCCTGCGAACGCTTACCAAACCGAAGGACAGTTTGCCGCTGCAGCTTTGTTTCCAAGGCCCAGACCTGCACCATCGATGGAGTACAGCGAACAACGTGTGGAAGGACCTTATGCTTGGGCTTTCTCGGGGTTTCACGGGATGTGAGCCTCTGGTACGAAACGGGGGAGAAGATCAAATGCTTTGTTATGGTTATCGGGAAACCGCCGAAAAAGGAAAAAACCATGCAAAGGTCCTCTCTGCATTAAGAAGAAGTTAGAACAGGCAATATCTATGAGGTAACAAAACATGGACAAACTACGTTCTGGATCATATGTATTGTTGGTATATTGTTTTTCTTTCCGACGGGGTTGGGGGGGAAAGGAAGAAGAGATCGAGTATTATTGCGAGGCTTTTTCCAGGGGGTTCAAAAGCTTGTATTCCATGGATATGGATGCTATGAGACACTCTGATTGAGCCTATGAGCTCAATGACTGTATTTAAGGATCCCCAATTATTGATGATGATGATGATGGTGATGGTGGTGATGGACCATCATAGACAGTGTAAATAAATCTGAGACACCCTTTTTCTTCTATTCATAAATGGTGGTGCAAAATGTCCAAATTTTTCGGTGCATGCAGATTGTTTAGGCAGAGTAATCGCCACGAGCTATGTATATGGATAAGAGCTGGTCCATTATTGATTGTTCCGGTGTACGAAACAACGGGTTGAATACATTGTATATATCATCGGAAAGGTAGTTACTGTTTGATGATTGGCTGGCTTATGGAGTTCATAATCTGACAAGTCTTTGAGAATATATGGTTGCTTTCTTTTTGCTCCTCTCTTATGTATATGCCATTTTCACTTCCCCCCTCTTGATGCCTTGCTGCCTAAAGACTCCTGCTTCATGATTTTCTAGATAGTAGTTCAATGCTTCTTTACTCTGCAAAAGCTTTGGATTTGTGGAGTTAGCCATTTCCAACAGTTGGTCCATGAGACAAGACCATAGAACCGGTGAAGGTGAAAGCGAAGGACATTTGGTGCAATTGTATGTCTGACTTGTAGACCAGTGCCGAGTGCGAGAAGTTAGTTAAGTTAGTTATTATATCTAAATTAGTCAGGTGTGTCGCGTGATGAAGGCAACCACACAAGACAATGAGACGGCCGTTAGTCGGATTAGTCAATCATTCCCGGGATTTTCTGTTAGCTAGCTTCGATCATTCTCGGGATTTTTGGCTAATTGGCTTGGCTCATTCTCGGGATTTTTCGCTGACTAGGTTCGATCATTTGGGGGACTTTCTCTGCTCGCTGGTTTCGATCGTTTCCTGGAATTTTCTGCTCATTGGCTTCGATCATTGCCGGAAATTTTCCTGTTTTGAAGAGTCGAATGGCTCCGATTGACGGGGCACACTTGTGTAGATGCAGAAATAGCAGAAGGCCCCAATTCTCGGAGGAGAGTTTTCCTAGAATCCTATTATGGCAACATCACCATCCCCACCACCACCACCATCATGCTCATGTTGTTAGTTTTTGCAGAGTCTTGATGATGATGATTCTATTGTATTTGCAAAAGCTCCATCACCATCAAGACTCAGATGGAACCAAATTTTGAAGGATCATCACTGCTGCGGCCATCACCATCATCAGCGCCGCTGTCATCATCATGATGGTCATTCAGAATCTGGGTAGAGTCTTGATGATGATGCTGATGATCCTATCGTATTTGCAAAGTTCTATCATCGTCGAGACCATGCAAGAACCAAATTATGAA
>JBBBWG010030709.1:0-47805 GCA_037176905.1 Azolla pinnata | reverse complement strand
CCCCAATGTTAGGCCGTTGACTTTAAGACGAATATTCACCACCACCATCATCATCAGATTCACCATAATCATCATCAGATTCACCATCACCATCATCCACCACCACCATCGTCATCATCATCATCACCACCTCCACATTACCATCATCACCATCACCCTCATGAGCATGGCAGTCACATCATCATGACCATCATCATCATCACCACCACCTCCACATCACCGTCATCACCATCACCCTCATGAGCACCGCCGCCATCATCATCATCATCATCATCTTCTTCATCATCATCATCAAAACCACCACCGTCAGCAGCAGCAGCAGCGATCCGAGGCACGTGGATGGTCTCTTTGGCCAATCGATTTACACGCAGTAGTAGTAATTCGTGATCGGGCATGCCCCGAATTCCGATGATCCGAGCTTTCTTTGTCGCTGCTAACGTTGTTTGTGCAGCAGCCTGAGCCTGTAAGCGTAGATACGAAGGATATGGCGCCATAGACAGCACGGTACAGCAATTTGTCGGGGGTTAATGTGGGGGAGGTGGAAGAAACGATGGGATGAATAGATAGATTAGGCTACAGATCTAGTAGTCCGCAAAAAAATCAAAGTCCAGGAAGGAAATCGAATCAAAATGAATCAAAATGAATCAAAATGGGGGATCAGAATGGTGGTGGTGCTGGTGATGATCCTGATCATGGGCACCAATAGAGGATCAGATTTGATTTACCAGAGCCCATTTGGATGAGATCAGAGATCCAGACTCAGCGGCCGTCGATTAGAGGATCGGATTGGAGCTCATGATGTAATTGATGGTAGATTGATGATGATGGAGGATGATCTAAAACGGCGGCAGCAGCAGGCTGTGCAGCAAGGGGCATCGATCATCATGCCGGCCGAACAATCGAGATGGTGTCAATCCATATCTCGGGATTGCTCGATCGATCATGCTGGAAGATGATCAAAATATGGTATCGATCCTTATGTCGGGCGGATACGTCTATCGATCGATCATCACGCCAGCCGACACAATATTCAAAGGATGGCGTCGTCGATCCATATCCTCACGGGGATCTATTCGATCCGATCGATCGATCCAGATCATCCTGGGCCTAGCCAATGATCGAGATGGTGTCGATCCATATCTCGGGATCGATCGATGATGCTGGCAGACGATCAATGTGGCGTCGATCCACATCTCAGGGCGATCTATCGATCGATCCATCCATCGATCCATCCATCGATCCATCGATCCATCCAACCATCATCACACCAGCCGACGATCGTAGACAGTGCCGATCCATATCCCGGGATCGATTCGATTCGATCGATCGAAATGGACCCCAGGATATGGATCTCGACGGCGATGGCGGTGGCGATGGTGATGGCAATGTGATGGCGATGGCGGTGGCGATGGCGATGGCGATGGCGATGGCGATGGCGATGGCGATGGCGATGGCGATGAGGGTGGCGGTGCTGATGATGATGGTGATGGCGATGGTGATGATGGCGGCGGTGCTGATGGCCATGGTGATGGTGATGGTGGTGATGATGGCCATGGTGATGGTGATGGTGATGGTGATGATGGGTGGAGGATGAATGCATCATGGATGTGCAATGTGGGTTCAGATGGATGTGAGCATGCGGCGGCCATGGATGGCCATGCGGGCGGCGGCGGCGCTGACGTGGCGGGGGGCCGCTGACGTGGCGGGGGGCGGGCTGGGCAGCGGCGAGGAGCGGCAGACGGGGCAGGAGGGCCGGCGGCGCAGCCACGAATCGATGCACGCCACGTGGAAGGCGTGGCCGCAGTCGGGCAGCCACGTCAGCAGGTCCCCCGCCACGTAGTCCGCCAGGCAGATGGAGCAGCATCCGTCGTCGTCTTCGTCTTCTTCGTCTTCGTCTTCGTCTTCTTCTTCTTCTCCTTCTTCGCCATCGCCATCGCCATCGCCAGCTCCCTCCTTCCTCTGCACTTCCTGCATATTCTTCCTCCTCTTCCTATCCTCCTCCTCCTCCTCCTCCTCCTCCTCTTCCTGCTCCGACTGCTCCGACTGCTTCGGCTGCTTCGGCTGCTTCAGATGCTTCGACTGCTTCCACTGCTTCCACTGCTTCGATTGCTTCGACTGCTTCTGCTGCGCCCGCCATGGCGTCTTCTGCCTTCGCCGCTTCCATGATCTCGCCTCGTACACCAGCCTCGGGTAGCCCTGCAGCGTCTCCTCGTCTAGCCCTCCGCCGCCGCCGCCTGCTGCTGCTGATGCTGCTGTTGATGCTGATGCTGGGCCGGATCTCCACATCCTCCTCTCCTCCTCCTCTTCTTCCTGATCTGTTTCTGACGATGACTCGGATGATGATGGCGATGGCGACCTCCTCCTCGTCGCTGAGGCTGCTCCATGTCCAAGCTCCTCCTCCTCCTCCTCCTCCTCCTCCTCCTGCTGCTGCTGCTCCTGCTGCGGCGGCCGCCTCCTCCGCCGGCGATGGCGATGGCGGTGGCGATGGCGGCGGCGATGGCGGCTCTGCGGCTGCGGCTGCGGCTGCGCCGGCCTGCCTCCGCCGCCCTGCAGCTTCAGGCACACGTACGCCGCCAGCAGGATGCTCGACAGCAGCACCAAGATCCCCACGGCGATGGCGATGCCATAGCCGGCGAGCCCCGACGTGCTGCTAACCCTAACCCTAATCCCGCTGCTGCTGCTGCTGGGGCCGCCCGCCGGATCATGATCCGCAGGAGCGGGGCCTGCAGCAGCTGACCTGAGCCCTCTAATTCTTCCGCCGGAGCTAGCACCGATCCCAGCTGCAGAGCCGCCGCAGTAAATCAGAGGACGGCGATGCTGAGATTGCCGATCATGAAGGCAGTGATCCTGCTGCTGCAACCTAGTACTGCTGGTGATCACGACTCGGACGAAGATGCAGAGAGATTCGGGTGCGGATTCGGGCGGGAGATGCTGCAGTAGAGAGATTCGGATGCGGATTCGGGCGGAGATGCTGCGGTTCAGAGATTCGGATGCGGATTCGGGGGGAGATGCTGCAGTGGAGAGATTCAGCTGCGGATTCAGGTTGTTCAGAATCAGATTGAGATGAGAATGATGATGATGATGATGATGATGATGATGATGATCAACTTCTCTGCACCTCTTGGATCTGAAGCTGGATCAGATCTTTTGTCTCTGTGCGTCCATGTTCCTGCCCTAATTAGACCTCTTCTTCAGATCCTTCTTCTTCTTCTGATTCTTCTTCTTCAGATCCTTCTTCTTCTGATTCTTCTTCTTCAGCTGCAGCTGCAGCTTCTTCTTCTTCTTCGTCTTCGTCTTCTTCTTCTTCAGCTGCAGCTGCAGCTTCTCCTCCTCCTCCTTCTTCTTCTTCAGCTGCAGCTGCAGCTTCTTCTTCTTCTTCTTCTTCTTCAGCTGCAGCTGCAGCTTCTTCTCCTCCTCCTCCTTCTTCTTCAGCTGCAGCTGCAGCTTCTTCTTCTTCTTCTTCTTCTTCTTCTTCTTCTTCCGTTCTTCCTCCTTTTTGTGCCTGCATATGATCTGTCACTTCTTCATGACCGGCTAGCTCCTCCTTCCATAGCTGCTGCTTTTCCTCATCTCCTTTTTTCTACCTGCCTGCTCATCAGATTCATCAATTTGCAACTTCAGGAGGTCCAAAGATCTCATCCATCTCTCTCTCTACATCCCTGATTAAGCACTCGATTAATCAATAATTACCTTCCAGATCTCATGGTCCCTGGTCCTCCACCTAATCATTAATGAATAGCTTAATTCCGCCCATTGACTTCTTTCTCCTAATCCGATTCCTGATCTGTCTGCTTGTTATATGATAGCAATTGTAGCTTTGATCTTGGATTAAATTTAACGAGCCGTTTGATCAATCAAACCCTCAACCCTCTATTGATCAAATAACCAATTAATCAATTCCCTAAACCCTCACGCCCCTTCCCTGCGTACTGATTTGTTGCGAAACAATATGTTTATCCGACTTCGAATCTTTTTCTCTATTGATTTTACAGTGCGATTCCGATCGACGGTAAGCTTTCCCGATTAGATCATCGGTGGTGTTATATCGATACTATTATTTGTTTGATTGCCAAGCAATTGACCAGGATCTGATTACGATTGTGGCTGGATTAATCAGTTATTTGATTGATCGATTGATCTATTGATCTATTGATCTATTAAATAGATGGTGGGAGTCGAAAAACGGATGTAATTTAATGAGACGAATTTGGGTCATTTTCCCATTCATTTAATGCATGAGTCTAAAGCACATGGGGGAATAACACAATTATTTATAGATCTAAAGAAGCAAAAGTGGATGGAAGATAAATCAAACTCCACACAAGTCAGCGGCAAATCAAATAGTTTCTAGTAAGTTTCAGTCTCACATTCGCAAGAGATTTAGTTAAACTTCATCTCCGATCTCTAGAATCACTCCAATCTAGGGGAAATTGGGTCAACATCAGCTTAACTAAGGGCAAAACTTAAAGAGCTGTCGAAATTACGCTAAACTTAAGTTAGGGCTGTTGAAATTAAGCAAATTTAGATTAAGGACGCTCGATTAGAGTAATGGGGCGAAGCTTAAGCTCGAGTAGCTTAATGAACCGAAAGCTAAGCTCAAAATTAGTTTCAACAAAGCCGAACTTCAGAGCCCGATTAGTTTAACAAAGAAGCAAAATGTGATGTCGATTTACTTAAAAACAAATCAAGAGATGCGCCCATCATCCTCACTTGATTGACCTTATCCCCAAGCGACCCTTCTATAATCTGAAGGCCCTGTTCGCGGTATCATCACTCCAAACACTTCCATAATCTGTTGCATGGATTGGTTTTACTAGTTCTAGATCCAAAAGCATTCAAGTAGTAGGCTACAAAAGAGTGGGTTGGTGATGTATGTACTCGATGCATTAACGCTACCACCGTCTTTTAAAAAGCGCACGCAAACGTAATGTTCAAGCGCTTGAATGTATCAGAAAGGGGCAACTAAATACCAGAGTCGTCGGCATCGATCCTTAATCAAGAGCTAGAGGACTGGGCCTGATCTGTATTGCTAAAGATTCATGTTAGCACACCAACTTGACTTGAGAAAGCCTAATCTCCAACTTGACTTGATAAAGCCTAATCTCCAACTTGACTTAAAGCCTAATCTCCAACTTGACGTCTAACCAAAACCTCTCATAAATGTGATTGATGTGAAAGTGGTTAGTTCACATAAAGCTAACTGCTATGTCACATGACAAACGGTTTTCTTTAAAGCCTGTCATTCGCAAAGCTCAAGGGAATCATGATGATGATGATGATGAAACTATGATTCAAGTAACCTGATCTCAGAAATGGATCCTTATGTTTCACAAACTTTGCACAAAGATTTTGCCGTTTCCATGCCAATAATGCCGCCATTAATGCACAAGTGATTGTGTGGCAATTGGCAACAACGAATCGACGCATCAGATGTCGATTGATGAAGAATGCACAGTGCATATGATGATGCCCTCTCAAGAGATTAAGCTCAAGAGAATTGGAAAACAAAAAGCCATCGGCTTCGACACAACCATAAATGGCAAGGAGAGCTAGATGCCACAGATAAATGTCCAATGTCAATGATTTTCCATAAAACTCTTATGTTATTTAATCAGAGCATAATGTTACTGTTAGAAGGAAAAAATGAACTAAAACTTCAAAATATGCAATGGAGTGAAATTTAGTTGCTGTTTCGCCATATGTGATTACCCACCTGTCAATGCTTCCATGCTTACACATTTTACCCAAAAGTAGTGGGCTAATCAAATTCACGGGGAAGAGTTTTTACCACATCGAACCAATTACCGCACTGTTGAAGATGAAGATGAAAAGGCGGGCTATGAAGGCGAGCAATCCTCATAGAAACAATGCTCTTTCTTGGCTTAGCAAATTCAGGCTGGATTGATCTACTTTTGCTAAGAAAGCAGCTCACTGCATTGTTGGCCTACAATTAATCTGTAGTCTCTAATAGATATATAGAGAAAAAAACAATTCGCACTGATTGGCCATTTGGTGTAAATGAGAATCCTTCCAAGTGTAATTTGATTCGAATCATCTTTCCTATCCTGCCACCTTCTGAAGTTGCAGACAAGAAACCTGCCAGTAAGGCTCAGAAAAGGATTGAGCTAGGCAAACTGCTGACATTGAAAATCCCATAGGACCCAACTGACTCGAGCAAAGGCAACCGGTGCATCCTTTGACCCATAAAGTGCAGGAAAATACCATCAGTGGAAGTAATTATTGCTCTGGTTGTGATTTCCACGATTCCTTCATTATCAGTGTGTAGATCTAAGAGATGGGAGGCTTCCCCTGCATGTTGCTGCCGGTGGGAGTGCCTGTTAAAAACACTCGCATTTTATTGTACCATTTCACTAATGTTGACAACCAACTCATAATGAGAGTACATGTACTCACAAAATCCTCAAGGCCTTCCTGACCTTGCCATCTCTCCAAAAGTTGTTAGTTTTTTATGTTGGAGAACTTGATAGATACTTTCAAAGAGCCCACTGACTCCTTATTAGAACCACTTAAGCTTATCCACTTAGCAATACCTGCAATCCCATTATATCTTTCTCTCTCATATGATGCATGCATGCATGTGTGTGTGTGTGTGTGTGTGTGTGTGTGTGTGTGTGTGTGTGTGTGTGTGTGTGTGTTTATCTTGTACATAGTTTCTATCCCATTGCTGAAAAACACTATGCATCATAAAGTCGAATAAAAATAGTTGATAATCTTCTTAATTGGGCACAAATTTCATCAAAAGATTGTCAATTTGCAAACCTTCTTTCCGTGAAATCAACAGTATACAAGGAACCATGCTAGCTCCCACCCAAAAATCTTCTCGACTGGCGGGTAATGGAGAACACTGTTTTTGAGTATGAATAACATGCTTCCAGAGCTCAAAAACCATGTAGCTGTGTTGCATTTCCATGATCATTAATCCATCCAATGTTAAATGCATTCTAAATCGTAGATTCCGTAAATCCTGCATAAAAGTATACATTAGAGTTTAATGAAAAACAGATAAGGAAATATATCCAAGTTATGCTTTACCTTTGTCCAAGCCTTAAGAATGGGAGGGTAACTGTGTTTAAGCTCTTGATTGCAAGGAAATAAAGAGAATCTTATACTCCACTTTGTTGTTACTGGAAGTTTTGAAAGGTTGCATTTGTCCTGTTCATCACATAAGCAATGTCATTTACTGAGAATTTAATAATGAAGGTTTTCATCACTCTATTGCAAAATGCATATCCTTAAAACTTTAAATACAACTTCCATAGACCACACACAACTTTAGGGAATTGCATAGTTGAGGGGCAAAATTATGAAGTGATTAAAAAAGAGATGGTGATCGCAGGAGAACAAGTCATGCATTAAGACCTCATATTCAAGAAATCAAGATGAACTTTATAGCACTTCAATACATTACGAACTGAATAGCAAATGATACATTACAATCAGAAGATGATACCTGGAGTACCAAATCTAATATTATTGCATCCAAAGTGGCTTGCAAAGGGAAAACTGACTTCAAGGATGACAAAGCATAATCTGAAAAGATGGTGTCATCAAGCAAACACTTCTCAGCGAGCTCAAAGCTATCATACGATATTTGCACAACCAGATATGTCACTGACGCCGATGCACTTGAACTCACCCATTTTTGGAATGTGACTGGGAGGTTAAATTGCCTGGTTATCTGCAAAGACAGCATTCGATTACGTATAACACCCACAATTTTCATAATAAACCACAAGTCTACAGGACAACAGGTTAGCTTTAAAAGCGACCAGGAAGCTTTAAAGTTGCTAATAACCAGAAAATCCTGTCTTTTGATGCAACATTGGAAAATAAGCTGCGGTCAAGCACCCTAAAACGCCACTCAGTATTCAGGAATTCATATACAAGGTTAAAGCAGGGTGCCCAAAGATAATACGAAAGTCTACAACTGATGGCACAGAAGTAAAAACTGTGTGGATAGGAAACTGTAGTTAGAGCAATCAACTATTGCAATGAGAATTTTAATAACAGCTGTAATGAACAACAAATGAATATAACAAACAATTTACTAACGAAATCACCTTAAAAAATGACAGTTTTTCTGATGTCACTTTAACATGGCCTAAAAGTTCCTTGATTGGAAGAATTGCAAAACCAAGGCATTTCTTTTTCCGTTTCATGTGAAACATCCTATCCTTGGGGTCTTTACTGATCTGTAAATCCATTTTAAGATCGTTTGACAGTTTCAGCCTGTTCTGGTAGGAGTCAGATCGTGTGCATCTTTTTTTGCTTGGAACTGAAATATACGTCCATAGTTCGAATCTTAGGCAAGATGCATCTTTTTGTAATTTCTTAAGATAGTCGATCAAGCAATGATCTTCTGCAAGAGTAATGCGGTGGTGTGCAGTCGCTCCAAAAATTGTAGTTTCCTTTAAGTCTATATCCTGATCATAAAACAAGTGGAAAGATGGAGTTACAATTATCTTCTACGAGAGTGCCATTTTGAACAATCATAATTTTCTCAAACACAAGATATTAAAAGTAAATGCGATCATTTACTAGAGAGTGAACAATTTCTTTCTGAACAATATGATTATTCCAAAACAAGATAAACATTCAAAACCGCATACAATACAGGCTGGATTGGACACCCTGTTCTACAAACACAACACATTTTTCAAAACTCAAACAATACAGAGCATATCAAAAGTGGATTAAGTATTGCTGATGAAAACTTGGGAGTAGAAAACCAGGAGACTTCAGATCTTTTCATTAAATATAATGTCATGGAAGATCTGGTTAGCTATCAATAGAGGCACACGATCCACTACACAGCTCGCCATTGGACTTGTTTACATGATCACGTTACACTTCCAACTAATCTTGAATACAGCCCTCAATAAAGCTTCTTTTTTTGAAATTTTTGGGTAACCTTAAATTAATAGAAGAAATAACCAAGAAACTACCATGGATCAAGATTTTCTCTCAAGAGTCACAACATTTCTGATATAGACGTATACAGAACATGATTCTTTAAATGCCTTTTCTTTGGTACACTATACCTCTCTACAGTCACTGCATTCCAGTGGGACAAAAGGCCTTCCAGTGGTATAAAAGCAGTGATATGTTCTATAGAAGTGAGCTGAACCAGAGGTCATGGCATTAATATATTCTTGAAGGGATAGTTAAAAAAAAAGCCAATGCCTGACAGCAATCTAGTCTCCTCGTTAATAGCTCTTCACAATACATCAGTTGTGTCTATTTATCTACTGTTAACAAAATCAATTATAGCAATAGTAACAAAACAAAAATACTGTTACATGATATACATGCATGGCAGTTTATTGACATGATGCGCGAGAGTAATAAGGAACGATTTATTAATAATTCATAATCAAGTTTTCCACTTACGTGAGTGAAAAGTGGTTCATCTTCTCCTGGAAACGTATACTTAATAAAAGCAAGTCCTGTTGACCAGTAAAAGGAATGTCAATACTTAAGTCTGAAATCTTTTACACTAACATCATTAATCAAGAAGTCGTTTCAATAGTAAGTGAGAAGATCAGTTTTATCATCAATTTTTTTTCGTACATGACACATTTACAAGTTGTCCACTTGTTTTTATGACCGTCACTGCCAAGATTAATAGTTAAAAATGTGAAGCTGAGATGTCGGTTGCATCTTGAAGTTCTTCCCATTTGAGCTCAATGTCAAGGAGGAATCCGCCATAAAAAAACTATAAATGTTTTGCATTTTTACATCTCACTTCAGGATCTGTGATAGTATTTAGTGCTATAATTGTGATAATAAATCCTCGTCATGGATATCCTCTTTATCACACTTCTCAAAGTACTCATATGATACTTACTGGCTCAGGCTGATCAATATGAGGCAAATACAAGCAAATATATATGAGAAACCCATCTGACAGCAGCCCACTTGGAAAGTAATAATTGCCCATACTTCTATAATGGAGATGTTGAGCACTTGCTGTCTCCTCATGGAACAATAACATAGTGGCGAGCCCCTGACTTTATGTGTCTTGACAAGGTATTAAGTACCAGTGTTTCCCCATTCAAAAATTTGTCAAGAACCCCTACTTCATAGTAGATAGTAGCAATGAAGGACGATCACAATGGCCCACAAACTATAATATAGAAGTAAGAACGCAAATTCTAACATTAACCTACCATGGCATGTCATCGCATAAAAGCGAAAAGGTGTCAATCAGAAAGATATGAACTCTAAAACAGGTTGCAACCTTCTTATATTGCTATACAAATGACCAACCTGCTTTGGTGTATGCCACTCTATTAACTTCCTTGAAGAAAACTAGACTTCTAAGATGATATGGAGTAAACATTTTCTACATAAAGGCAACTGCTGAGCCTACATATAGGTATTATTTACGTAAATATGTTTATCTCAATTCATGGAGGTCCTTAAAAAATTCAATTCCAATATTAAAGAAAGGTTACACCAAACAATATGGATCTTACTAGAGTTGCCTTTGATATCATTCTTCAGTAATACATCATGTGGTACATTCTTAACTCTCTGAACTTTCACTTCAAAGACATGCCTTTGTGTGATGCCCTTAACAAAAAGAAGAAAACAATTTATAAGTAGCAAAGTCATATTCCAAGATGAGGACTTTACAATAAGATTACAATATATTGCACTTAAGGATCCATTAAAGATCTGCCAAATTAAATATAGATAACCAAATAGCAGGCGATCTACGATAAGTGTGATAGAATCCTCAGCCAAAACAGCAACATAAGAGTAGATTATCAACGAAGACAGAGCTCTAAATATTGCTATTCGCAAACAAATTCAAATTAGAAAAGATGCTTCAAATAAACTGAAATCTTAAGAACTTACTTGTTCAGCAACGAACTCTTTATTTATTCTTGATCGTACAGAGCGAATCCCTTCTAGAAACCGCCTGACATATCTTTGTATGACTACCACAGACCGAGTCTGTTTAAGGACATTAAACATTTCTGTTTTCTTGCCTATACGTATGATAACCCTCACCTTAGCTTCTTTTGAGCCACTCCTGGACAACAATAACGGAAAATCCCCATCCACCATAACTTCGTTGTTGTGTATTCTTGGACCCTGGACTGCTGAAAGTGGTACTTTTACCAACCCACAAAGATTTTCAAGTCCACCTTTTTCCAATCTTGTTTTGCCACTATTATTGCACCATATCTCTATGTAGATAGCAGTTCCTTGTGATAATTGTGGAGCCTCCAAGATAACATCACCAAGCATTTGTGTGCTTGAATGTGAATCCGAGTTCATAGAAATAAACCTTACAGCAGAATGATGACCTGACCTGATGACCAGCTTGAAAGATTTGGTTTTTCCCTTCAAATTGGCTATTTTGAGCACAGATATGCCAGTATGGATACAGACATAAATCCAATGTTCCTGTTATGAATTATGATGGTCCATGAGATTTGCTTCAAAGGCAAGATAACTGAGAATTAGCCTTCAAGCATTGTTCCTTCATTCGTTCTTGTAAGTTATGCAACAATCAGACAGTGAAAGAAAATATGTATAGAAAGCACAGACATTTAGGGCTCGTATCTACATGCCTTTGTTTGCAAGCTTAAGTTTTCTTGTGTGGTAGCATCATAGCTCTGACATCGTATCCCTATTTCAAGTACGCCCATAGGTTTCCTGCACTTCAACAGCATCTGTCGAGCATGGTTTGCTTCTCCTTTCAAGCTAAAACCATTAAGCTCCTTATTCTGCTGGGTATTCTTGGAGTACTTTTGTGAGCCAATCAAAACCAGATGTGTCTGATGCACACAAGATGTGTTCTTAACAACATCATGAAGAGAAAGATAGCCATTGCATTGCATTATAGTCTCTCCACCTTTACCTCTGAATTCAACATCAGCTTCCAGCATATGCCATTCGCTCCATATGTTACCGATACGAAGGTCTGGCGAAATTCTCCAGAAAAGTTGAAACTGATGGTCAAACAGAGCTCTCTCTCTGGTTACCCTAACTGCCCTTAAATATGTTGTGCATTGTTCAGGGCTTTGAAAATTATTCCGTCTTATTTCAGGGACAATAAAAGTAAGAAAGCACGAATCTACATAATCTACTTTTATCTCTGATTCCATGAACCTAACCAAGCGCTCACAAAATACCATGCTTCCAATATTGAATTTCAGACTGATTCCCCGCTGAAATTCAACAGCAGAACCTGTGAAAAATAGGCTTTTAGATGAGAAAAATAGGCATGATACATCACTTAAAAGAAAATAATTGACAGTACAGTACCAGAAACAAGCACAATAGTTAAAATCAGATCCTATGAATATAGAGTAGCCATGAAAAGGACAATTTTCAAGAAAAATGCATCATTGGAATGACACAACAAAGACTATGAATTGGACTAGTGAGAGCAAAACAGAGAATTGTATTATTCAAATGAAATAAGATTGCTGCTGCATTACATTTGCAATAAAGACACGGGGAAATTATACGCACAAACGAACTTCTTAAATGAAGTGGTATGTAATAAGAATTTGGGAGATTATAGACACATAAAAGAAATATGGAAAAAATGCGTTGCATGGAAGAAATGGGCTTTGCATATCAGAAAGAAGTAGAAGAATCCAACAAATTTCTAATGCCTTGAATACACCGAATTAAGCAGAAGCTTGAGGTGGAATCATGTGCAGAATAATTGCGTGTTGCACCAAGCCTATAGAAATGAGGCACACTAAAGAAGCCAAACAAAGGACAAGTTTTGATACGCAAAATGGGCATGGACCAAAGGATTCAGCATATGAATAAGGGGAGAGAGAGAGAGACAGAAAAGAGAGATTCTCTCACTTGCATCATCAGGAAGAGCAGCGTTTTCAACTTGGGGGAAGTAGAGCTCTTGCAGGAGAGCCTTCTGAGCAACATACCGCGGATCCTCCACACTGAGCTCTCTTTCATAGCATTCTTCCTTTTCTTCACAATCATCATCATCATCATCATCATCATCATCATCATCATCATCATCATCGTCTCCTTCTTCATTGTACACCGCCTTGTCCGCTGAATTCACAGGACGAGGTCTGGTAGAGGCTTGAGCGAGCGCGTCTCTGAGAGCGACAGCTCGGAGGATAAGAGCGCGAGAGGCGGCGGCCATTGGCGCACTCTGAGCAGCAGCTTCTCAGTCTTCCGCTTCTTCTTCTTCTTCTTCTTCTTCTTTCTTCTTCTTCTTCTCCTTCTTTCTTCTTCTTCTTTGTTTTCTTGGCGCTTCTAATTTTGAAAAAACAACAATTTGACGCCTAATCTTCTCTTCCACCCAAAATTAACATTCAATTAACTCCACAAAGTATTGATTTTCCTAATCGCTTCCCACCGATTAATTCTAATCGATTCCAGTATCGTATTTGATTAACAAATGTCGGTAATTTTAGAATCTTTGATGTTAATCAAGTAATTGAGTACTTATTGATTAGCTAATTTGATGTTAATTGAGCTCGCATTAATTGATTTGGTGTTAATCAATCAATCGCGCATTGATTTCTGAAACTAGGCATCAAATTGTTATTTCTAGTTTTGGTAGGTGTTAAAATGTAGTTTATAATTTTGTCTACCGTTTTTTTGGTAATTTTCCCTTAAGAGAAAAGGAGAATTACAAGGAAAAATGCCTAAGAAATTAACGCCTACTCTCATCTTCCACTAAAAATTAGCACCAGATTAATTCCATTAGTATAACGATAATTGGTTTTATTCTATTGTTATTTCTTAATCGCTTCTCACTAATCGATTTCTTCCTTCTCTTACTATATTTGATTAATAGGATTTAAATATTTATTAATTTGGTGTTAATCAATTAATTAAGTGTTACTTTTAAAATTTAAGCATTAATTTATAATTTATTAATTGTAGTAAATGTTAGAATGTAATTTATACTTTTGTTAGGTGTTTTCTGGTGAATGTGGGTTCAGATTTGGTTTAGATCTAGACACCTGATCTGATTTTATCAACACAGAGGAGGTGTCTTATATCGAACGTCACAAAAACTGGAGTCTGTAAACAACTGAAGAAGTCACAAAAATTGGTTGTTGAGAAAATCCAAGGGATCTGATTGACACACTCGATTGTTCGGGGAGATTATATGAATGGTTCTCGTAGGGACCATCAACATGCCGATGACTCAATGCGAAGAAGCATTGTCTCGAGTGAAAAACTATAGTTTGTATGCAATTGAAGAAGTCGATGAAATTGGTTCTCGCGACAATCTGAGGGATCCGAATTAGCACACTCGATCGTTCCAAGAGAGTATCGCCGCCATACTGATGATTCGATGCGAAGAAGCACCGTTTGCCAAAACTTGGGGCCCCAATGAGCTCATCATCAGCTAACCCCAAGACCTCACGATTGTTCTTGAAATTTGACCATTGCAAAAATACAACGATTCTTCGTGAAGCTATCTCTCGAACTGCATGATGCAACTTGCGAACAAGTTGCGAGTAGCTCTTTCTTCATGAGCTACCGGGGGAACAACATCTACTTCATCTCGGAAGCGTTGCTGCCGTTATGGATTGAAGCTCGTAAACAACGATAGACTCATAACACCCGAATATGACAAGAAAAAGATAAGATGGTTATTTTTTTGCAAGGGCCTCAAAGTACAATTGCACTCAAAGATTAGCCTCGAACAGGAATGGTTCAGTAATGAGGCCTTTGTATTGCCTATATCAGCTCACACATGTTGATCACTTGGCATTCATATAAAGATGACACTTGGCGGCCAAGTGTGCGCCCCGAAATGATGACGAACAAGTTTAACAGCTCTCGAAACATTACGTTAATATTGCATAAAACCCATGGTATGCATATTTGGACAATCATAATAATTGTAATAAATATGATATTATAATTGTTAGTGATAATCCATTTGGTTTCGACAATAATATTGGGTGTAGGAAATAAGACAGCATAATGGTTAATGATTATGTCAATTATTTTGACAACAATATTAGTTGTAAGAAATAAGATATTATATAATGGTCAGCGACTCAATGTCATTTATTTCGATAGCAATATTAGTTGTAAAAAATAAGGTAATATAATGGTTAGCGACAATTTCTTTTATCTACAACTTGCTTCCGATTACATATTCAGAGAATTATAATAATTATAATAAATATGATAGTACAATTGTTGGTGATAATCTATTTGATTTCGACAATAATATTAGCCATAAGAAACAAGATAGTATAATGGTTAGTGATAATTTCTTTTATTTGCAAAACTTGCTTCCGGTAGCATATCTAGACAACTATAACAACTGCAATCAATATGATAGTACAATTGTTAGTGATAATCTATTTGATTTCGACAATAGTATTAGCTGTAAGAAACAAGATAGTATAATGGTTAATGATTATGTCAGTTATTTCGACAACAATATTAGCCGTAAGAAACACGATAGCATAACGGCTAGCGATAATGTCACTTATTTCAACAACAATATTAATTGCAAGAAATAAAATAGTAAAATGGTTAGCGATCATTTCTTTTATCTACAAAACTTGCTTTCGGTAGTATGTTTAGACAACTATAATAATTGCAGTAAAGGAAGTAGTACAATTGTTAGTGACAATCTATCTTATTTCGACAATAATATCGGCTAACAAGAGATAAGATAGTATAATGGTTAACGATTATGTCGTTTGTTTCGACGACATTATTCGTCGCAAGAAATACGATAACATAACGGCGAACAATAATGTCATTTACTCGGGCAACAATATTAGTTGCAAGAAATAAACAAGACAGTACAATGGTTAATGATAATGCAGTTTATCCGCAAAACTTGTTTCCGATAGCCTTCATATACATATACATATACATACATACATACATACATATATATACATACATATATTTTGACAGGAGTATTATTATTAGCTACAAGAAATAAGATAATATAAGGGTTATTGACAAAGCCAAATCACAGGTGTACACCGTATTCGTACATTGTACGCCGTATCCGTATCCGTATGAGCGAGCCGTAGACAGAGCGTACACTCGGCCGTCTACGGCGTCCCTTCGACTGGCGCGCCCGCCCCTTCCCTTCGATCTTCTGCTTCCGCCATCGCCATAGCTTCCCCTTCAGACTGACCTGCAGCACGCTCGCTCTCTGCTGCGCCTCATGAATCTCCGCGTCTTTCCAGCAGCAGCAGCAGCAGCAGCAGGAGGAGGAGGAGATCGTCCTTTTCCTTCTCCTCTTCCTCGCGGGTGAAACCAGGCTCTTGTTGTTGCGCTTGCGGGAGCAGTTCCCATGGCGGCTCTCGCTGCCGGGCGCCGTCATTACCTCGACCTCATCCACAAGAAGGAGGCGTTGGACGAGGAGGAATGGCGGCAGAACCCGCGGTGGAGAACGACCAACAGCGACTACGGGAAATACTTCGTCATCAGTCGCGGAGCCAGCTCTCCTGCTACAACCACTTCCGCTGCTGCTGCTCACAGCAACGGGAAGACTCGGAACCGTAACCTGCAGGATCAGATCCACAGCCCCGGCCCATCCCTCGCAAACCCGGACTCGAACCACAACCAGCATTCTCATCATCGTCGGACGCCTCGTGACGGTGCTCACAGACACTGCGATGGGTACCGGAATCACGACCCACGGCTCGGAGCGTGTTCGATCGCCGATAACAACGGCATTCACGCGTGCTGTTGCGATAGAGATTGCGATGGTGATGGTGGATTGGCTGGACATGGCCATGGTCATGTCGAAGATAGAGAATCAGGAGATGTCGAAGGAGACACCGTGGATGCGATCCATGGAAGCGTCGAGCCTGTCGACTATGTCATATACTCCGACGATAACACAGCTGACCCATGGAAACAGGTCATTACAATGTCGTCTACTCAATTTAGTGTTCTGCCCTTGTTGAATTTGCTGAATTTCAATCGCTATTGTGGGTTTCTTTTTGAACATATGTATCTCGACGGAATGTCAACATCTGTGCTGCTTGTGAACGTGTGGTATTCATGTCTGATTCTGGTTTGCACATTCAGGAGCACCATTGGAATGATGTCCCATGCGATCAGATCTGTGCAACTACCCCTCTTCCTCTTTGGAACCCGAAGCCATTGAAGCCCAAGATCTTATTTGAGAAGTAAGTTTGGGTCGTTATTCATCCTCAGCTACATGATGAGAGCATCGTTTTGAAATTTGATCCCCAGAGATGAAGTTATTAGTGTGTGCATACACGTACACACATGAAATCTCTCATTATATTCTGGATTACTTTGATACGTCATTGATAACCTGGTGCATTTTTGTTTGTTGAACTATATATATTGCACTGAAATTCACTCAATATTTCGGTCCATGGAGTTCAGGTTGTAAGGGCTTAGGGTTGCCCCAAATACTCATATTTGCATATGTTGAAACATCATTGCGGTTTTGAGAACGTGGATGTTTTTTATGCGCGTCTTCTCTACAGCATAGCGAGGAAGATGGAGAAAGAGAGGCAGCTGGAAAGGGAAAGATTGCTGTCTGTTCTCCCTCTCTACAAGAAGATGAAATCTAGAGAATGGTTTCAAGATAGAAATCCACCACGGAAGCAATGGCAACAATCTGCACCGTGTGTGCCGATGCATCATCGCCAGGAAAACAAGAAATATGATTACTACAAATACTATGGTATGTATCGATATTCCATTGGCTGTTTACAAAAATAAAAACATTAGATTCTTTACTTGTTGAGTTACTGTGGATAATGCATGATGTCTCGAAATTGGATATTGGTAAGGGTATGGTGGCCAAGGAGCTAAAACTAGTTGGGGACATAATCTTCCGCTAGGACAGAAACCTCCCTTCTCCAAAAGAGTCCGAAGTAGTAAATAAAAGGTATACAACAATCCTCTTCAAATGATAGATTTACAACTTTGTATATATGTCTGAAAATGATGAGGTGAATGTGGATTATACTTGATACTCGGTCATCAAAGCAGATGGAAACAACAGTAAACACAAACCAACCCCCTATATTGTTACTCTGTTTGTTGATCGTAATTTTGTTTGGAATCATGAAAGAAATATTTCCTTTTCTTTTTGCAATAAGATTGACTCGACTCTACTCTAATTCATAATGAGTGATTGAGCGGATGGAAGTCTGAGTTGTGACTTAATAATTTGGTAGGAATGGAAAGATTTTCCATAGCTTTACATGGAAAAAAGGGAAAGCCTTTTATTCTCCAGCCGACAACTTTGAGCTGCCATTGGTTTTTCCTATTCAGAGGCCTAGTGTGAATGACTGGCAGTTGTTTTCCTAGTATATAATTTCACAGTGGGCCATACCAATGTAAAAAGCACTTGTCATTTTTGCTAGGATGCTCAATATCATATGTACAAGGATACCATACTCGAGTGATTTCATTGAGCTGCACTCATGTTTTTCACAAACATCCAATGAAATTGGCCATGTAAAGAAGAGCAAGATTGTTTGTCGGGTGTTTTCTAAGGGGCGCATTTGGACAAAATCCACCCATACTCTCAACCCACGGGTTCAATGAATCAAAGTGATCGAGGATGTTTTGCGATCTTCTTGGTACATAGCTTTCAAATGCCAGGCCCAATCATGAGGTCCTAGTTGGTGCCATGTTGAGCCTATCTTTAAGATTTAGGTTTCATGATAATGTAATTATTCAATTTTTTAGGGCTCTTGTGTTCAGAAGCACAATGTTTGCAATGGAGAAAGAGTTGATACAGAACAAACCATATAAGTGGGCTCTCTGATGCACAACATGGATGCTATGTGAGTTGACCTTGCTCATGCAACAGGACTCACGGGTCCATTCATGCATAATCGTTATCAACCATGTTGGGTGTCTGTTAAAACACATTCAGATTCATAAAAGAGTACTAAGGACAAAATTGTTGATGCATGCAATTTTTCAGCAGCTTTTCATAAAACTTTTTCGTATAAATGACTATTCCAATAGTCAATAAAGTAACCATGGAAATGTAATCTTATCATTAGTCATAAACAATGCTTGGTAAATATGTGATCAAATCATACTTAGTCCTTAAAGGAGAAATTAAGCGGTTAGTGATGAGAAAGAAAGAAAAAAAGATTTAGTGCATTCCAAGATCAGATTAGACCCATGAGACGACTAATACAGTAATGAGATGCTTACCCAATCATCAAAAAGAAAAAACGACGGCAATAAAAAATAAAGAGCTACAATGAAAGAAAAAGGCCGATTTACATCACCAATCACTAGTATGACATTCTCACAATTCAGAAATAGTTCAACCAAACAAATTCCAGATTTCAAACAAACATGCCTGATATATATGCACGTACATACACAACTTCATACATAGATAGATGATGGCTATGACGAATGAGAGGAACAAAATCGAACACAAGCTCCAAAGAGGATACACAGCATGTCACCAACGTTTTCAATGTTTGGTTACAAGATTAGGGGCATCACTGAATAGAGGACTCATATTATTGTGCATGGTTATAAGAGACCCCCAATGAGAAACTTCATCACAATTTTCCGACCTATGTATACACATTGTTCTATATAACACAACAGAGATTTCATCCAATAAAACCCATCAAGGGAGGAACGGATTTTGGGAGAGTGACTCGCGCCGGTTCTCCTTATAAGCTCTGCAAAACAGATGATGCATGTGAAGAACATCAACGGAAGGAGATTTCACATGCACTTGGGAGTACAGCACAAAATGGCTTTAATGTCTAGAACAAATAGAAGAGTAGATAACCTTGTAGCTTGAGCACCTCCAAGGCCAAGAGTACCGAGAATGATGAACAAAAAGGGCACAGCTGAACAAGCATAGTGCAGTCTGCTTCGCCCCTTCACAATCCCATGTCCAATACCCTTTTCTATAAAGAAATACAAAGCAGAGCTTCTTCAAAAACCTCCATCATGTCTAAGTTCAAAATTAAGCAGTTCCATTGCCCATGTCCACCACTCCCTTTTCTAGCAGTCTTATTTTCCATGATGTCTTAAGAATCTATAGGGAAAGTAAATTAAAAGCTTTCAAATACTCCAGAACATCCTGCATTCAGCTTAGCCCATGCTCATTTACCTCTCATGACTTGACCCGGTATTGTTGCTGTAAAATGGCAAGTTTCAGACTCATTATTGCTGAGTTTCAAATCGACTTTGTAAGCACCAAAAATATTGTGCTATGTAAAGAAATACGAAACTGACCAGCCTTTAGACAGATGTATGCCTCTGAAATCTGGATGATGGAAAAAAGAGCAAGAAGACTTCTAGTTAAAAGACAAAAAAGAACCTCGCACAAGTACACTAACACGTGGCTGGTTTACATATATCAAGCACATGTCCATGATCTTATGCTACAGTAAAAATGGGTTGACCAACCAACCTTTACATATCTGAGTTTTGTTTGATTTCTAATCCTTGAAGTATTTGCATCCATTTCAACTTTACAAAGAGCACAAATTTCTACTCGAGAACTTATGAACTGGCTTCATTGATTACCATACTAACCAAATGAAGAAGCCATGACCTTTAAAACTTAAAGTTCAAGGGTGTGGCGTGCAAAGCAAACAGGAGATGTAGCAGTTAAAGAGAATTAGTTCTATATTTTCACACTAGAAGCAATTAACGTTCAATAAACTAAACTTAGAGCCAAAGTAAACACTGCTATATCAAATTGATACCCATTTACTCACTTGTTGGAACTCTGCCTCTGCACATTTCTTCATACTTGGTGGCATGCGGTCAGGATGTTTTTCCAAAGCTTTCTTCTTGTATGCAGCTTTGACCTAAAAGAAAAACCCGAAAAAAAATTCTCTTTCTTTTCTTGCAGAACCACTGTAGTATCGAAGGCCTTTAAAAAAGTACTATATTGCTACTACACCTAGTAAAATGTTGATACCATATATGTAATGGGCCATGCTCAAGCACCAATAGAAAACAATAACACTACAAATGAAACAGTCTGCACGTGCTCAACAGAATTTCTCATTCAAAACTGTCAATCGATTCCTTGTAATCCATCACATTACAAAACACTGCTCATGTCCCAATGACAGAAAACTACCCAAGAACTCAAAAAAGAATGAAAAAAATTGGATGGGCATGAGATACAGAGTATCATTTGGAGATTGGATGCATTACATTTGCTTCAGGATGAGTCAGTTGACACATGACTTTTATGCAACACTAATGTATCATGCGTTGACAATGATTAAGACAATCATGTTTTACACATCATAAGATATAAGCTGCACCAAACTAAATCGATACTGATTTGATGAACGGCAAAATCCCACCTAGGATACATCCGAAACCCAACCTTCTATATCCTGTTTCCTATCCAACACAATTTCACTCACATTCTCTTCGATGGGGTACAAGGTGTGCTTTCTCTACCATCGCTGTCAGTCTGATAAGAAAATTCTAAATCTGCACTCTGAAATACAAATTTCAATATTGAAATTTATGAGTATTGAGAGATTCCCGATTCATCATTTGTGGAAGGAATCGCCCATGCTGGATTGTGAAATCAAAATGGCTGATTAGCGCAAATCACATCTGTGAGCCTTGTGCTGATTACCACAAAGATGAGGATAAGCAGCAAGTCCAGCAACCGCAGGGATAGGTATAATGTAAAAGACCATCGCTTCTAATACGATTGATCTGATGAGCCCTCCAGGTCACACACAATTGAAAAGAAACAAACACATGGATTTCAAACAGAAACGCCCAACAGAAGTTTCCTGAATGCTTATATAGTAAAAGAACGGAGATAACAAGCAAAACCAAGGATCTTTCTTCTGCAAAGAGCGCAGGGACTGAATTCCAACAAAAAACATCCAACAAAAGCTTCTGGAACGCTCAAAGTAAAACAAAAGGGCATGACATGCTAAATTCTTCGATCAATGACAGCAAAGAGCACAGAGATTGGTGGTAGCGGCCAGAAAGAAGGCACACGGAGAGGATAGGCATTGCATACCTGAGAGAGAGAGGCATCGCTGGAGACGCCAAGCACTTCCCTGGCGACAGAAATCCGCATAACTCTCGAGCTCGTCTCGATGGCACAGACGATGGGCACACATCAAAAACTCTGCAGAAATTGCGTGCGTTGCTGTACATATAGTATACATATACGTGTACGTACATATAAATGTACGGTGGTATATATACGGAGTAGATGTTACATATAACCGTATACACAAATCTGATGGTACATTTCAAGTATATAATTAAGTACTGCAACACAGTTACATATGGTGTACTACTTGGGATGTACTACAACATAGATGTGTATATGTACTTGTACGTTGTACTCCGCGAGCTGAGATAGTTTGCAGTTGTCGCAGTACTCTGGTGGCGTCTGTGTCCTTCGCTGTCGTATTGCGAGCCAGATCTCTCCGTTTCGAATGCGTTCCGACCTCTTAACATGCGTTCAATTCTGTCGAATGCCCCCAATGGGTTAGACCTGTTGAATCTGTTGAATCTAGCCAGAATCTGTTGAATCTTGCCAGAATCTGTTGAATCTTGCCAGAATGCCCCCAATGGGCCATACTCTCGACCCAAGCTAGGCCATTGCTGCAAATGAGGATGGATAACAAGGACCCGACGATCGATCGCTGTTTTCATACCACATGGTAGTAAGCAGGAAGCAATAGGCTGAAAACTAACAAGTTCATGCACAAAAGCTATGGAGCTTGATCGAGAGAGAAGCTCAAATGCGGTCATTTATCTTCTAATCCTTCATTCTAATACACCTTGTAATAGGCACATACAAAAGCGTGATTTAGAAAAAGAAATATTAAGATCTCAACAAACTTGACTAAGTAGTCGAATTGAGTTGACTGATGAGACCAAACTGTTAGGCTATTGTGTCGCTTTGTTGGAATTAGGACTAAACTCCACAAGCATAGGGAGAACATAAGTTGCCTTCTTGCTCTCAACATGAAACTTTTGTTCACCGGTTAGCATGAACCATTGTGCTAGCCCTGTCAATTGTCATCCATATCTTAGTAGAACATTAATGACTTTAACACTACCCTAATTCTAAACCTAACCCCAATTTTAGCCCAACCTCTAGACCCAAACTTTGCTAAGATTCAGAAAGATATTTAAGAGTATTTTGGTAAACATGAAGGTATTTATATGAATATAATCGATTCCATCTATTAGAAGCACATTACTGACTTAAACCCTATCCTAATTTTAAATCTACACCTAATTTTACCCCAATCTCTAGACCTGACCTTTGCTAAGATATTTGCGGATAATTTGGTTAACATAGAAGTATTTATAATCAATTTATGATGCATTACTGTTTTAGTAGAATAGTTAATGATGTAATTTCAACCTTGGCACAAGCCACTCAAGCTATTAACCGTAAATGACCATGCTGGTTCTTGAGCGTGACAGCACCTGTTCCACACTGAACTTATACGCATACATCTTTGACTTCTTGATTCTGATAATCAACCCCTACCGTAACATTTTCAAACTCAATGTCAATAAAGAAGATAGGTGAAAAGCTTAAATCCACCAGATACAAGCACTACATCAAAATGTTCTTGTAGCTAAAATATCCTCAATTTGCGACAATGAAAAGTGGCACCCTCAGCTCCACCAAAAATATTAAACCATAACATCCTACATCCAAAACCTTGTCTAGAAACGTGGAAGTATTCAGCATATATGTCAATTGATGTAAAGCTCTCCGCTCTCCTCTTTAAACTGGTGCCAATGGTGCGAACAGAACGCGCTCAAGAACTTCACACAATCGCATTTGCAGCACTTGCAATTCTAGGCCACAAGTCCGCACACTCCTTACCAATAGGACCTGTGATAGCCGAACCTGTTGCAAAAAGTTTGCACATGAAGCCATCAATCAAACACACTCTTCCTTAGTGAAACAAGTCACAAGCCATATTGAAATGTTCCAGTCTCAAAATTGTAAGGGCAGCAAACACAACCTCCTAAAATGCACTTAATCCTTATAAAGATTACAAAATCCGTCACCTACCTAATATTAACACTATTAACCACACAATTCTCCCCAAAACATTACATGAAAATGCCCCACCTTGGCCTCAAATTTGTCAGACGAACATAAACTCCTATGATGCATGAAAATCTGTTACATGTCAGCCTTCAATCCTCAAGGACAATCTACGTAATACAAACACTGCATATCATAAATTTCCCTGCAAACAGTACTGGAAAATGCACTAGATTTTCTCTCAAATCTCATAGACGATCATGAAATCCGCCAAGAAATAAATGGAAAATAGCATTGCTTCAAAATACTCCAGTTCAGCCTTCAATTCTTAACCTCTCATGGGACAAAACATAATCACATGCTAGGCTTAATTCTCAAAGATAATCCTGAAATCTGTAAAAATGACGCAATAACAATACATGAATGACAGATTTTCCACAAATATTGCTTAAAATGTTCCTATTACAGTCGAATCACATGTTCGAGAGGACAATCCATATCATTGCTAATGACGCATTTGAATGCAAAATACAAAGGGACAGACGCATAGGATGAAAAGCTCCTTGTGTAGGTATGAATAATTTGTTACTCATCACAGAATGAAAGAAAAAAAGATAAAAAGAATCTAACCTTTCATCTCTCCTTTCGGATTAACGATCACACCTGCATTGTCTGGCAAATCACAAACAGGTAATATACATTTCAGCACACCAAAGAATTAAAATGAATTTAGGATGAAACGAGAGAGCAGAAACAAGACAAACTAAGATATCAGCCTCATTTCAAAGATAATCATGGTGATTGTGTGTAATTCGAAGAGGTGCCTTGAAAATATCATTTCCAAATTGTGAACGGGGTTATGAAACATATAGGCGGCACACTTACAGAAAAACAGAGGGAGAAAGAGAGAGAGAGAGAACTACCTTCAAAATACATGAAAACTCCATCTTTTCGCCTCCATGGCTTCCTCTGTCGAACAATGACAGCAGGCATGACCTTCTTCCTCAGATCTGGCTTCCCTTTTTTCACAGTGGCCATCACCATATCTCCAACGCAGGCAGCAGGAAGACGATTGAGACGGCCTTTCACGCCTTTCACAGAGATGACATACAGGTTCTTCGCACCAGTATTATCTGCACAATTCACAACAGCACCAACGGGGAGACCGAGAGACATACGGAACTTGTTCCCGGAGGACCCTCCACGTCCTGCCTCACACCAAGAAAGAGGTTTAGGGTTTCAAACTAGGTGTTCAAAATTAGAAGATACGGGAACGATCAGTAACAAAAACACGGATAGACGGCAAAAGGGGTACACAGCACGACTGTGAAGGCATGCGATCAAGGTTTTTCAGGGCACGACTGAAAATCTGACAGACGCGTTGCAAAGTAAACATCTTCAGGATTCGGGACAGATATACTGAGTGCTCGGGTAGAATAAAGAGCAATGGGACACTGCGCAGCCGATTTGGAAATAGCAGGGCCGTTCACGGCAGGAACGAGGGGCACTCCAAGCAGGCATGAAGCAGTGAAGGCTTTGCGAAAACCCGAAGCTTTCAGCATTTGTACGTGAACGCTTGTGTATCCGCGTATGCGTCTTAGAGTCAGAGACAGAGATAGCGAGAGACAGAAAGAGAGACAGAGAGAGGTGAGAGGGAGGAAGGAAGGAAGGAAGGGCTTACCTCGCTTCGACATGGCGATGGAGCTCGCGTTCTGATCGCCTGTGCAAACCCTAGAAAACCTGCAGCTGTGAAGAGGGAAGGAGGGGTTTTTATACTGGAGACCAAATTACAAAACTGTCCCCCTTGGAATGCCCTTGCATACATGCACATGTATGTATGCATGCATGGATGTCTGCAAAGCATGGGTGGATTGATGGATTAGATGGTGGATGTATGCATGCATGGATGTATGCAAAGCATTGGTGGATTGATGGATTAGATCATCGATGTATGCATGCATGGATGTATGCAAAGCATGGGTGGATCAATGGAGTAGATGGTGGATCTATGCATGCATGGATGTATGCAAAGCATGGGTGGATCGATGGATTAGATGGTGGATCTATGCATGCATGATTGTATGCAAAGCATGGGTGGATCGATGGATTAGATGGTGGATGTATGCATGCATGGATGTATGCAAAGCATGGGTGGGTCGATGATGGATGTATGCATGCATGGATGTATGCAGAGCATGGGCGGATCGATGGATTAGATGGTGGATGTATGCATGCATGGATGTATGCAAAGCATGGGTCGATTGATGGATTAGATGGTGTATGTATGCATGCATGGATGTATGCAAAGCATGGGTGGATTGATGGTGGATCTATGCATGCATGGATGTATGCAGGGCATGGGTGGATTGATGGTGGATCTATGCATGCATGGATGTATGCAAAGCATGCGCGGATTGATGGATGGATGATGGATGTAGGCATGGGTGTTGATGGGATGTGTTTAAATGGTGAGCTGTTTCTAGTAGTGTTATTTGCTCAATCTGACTCGGTCGAATGGAGCTCGATTATGTTACGAATGCAGCCTTCACCGCTGCTCTTTCTTGTGTTACCCTACTTGATCAGACTCGTCGAATCGAATGGAAGCTCGATTATGTTACAAATGCAGCCTCTCGGTGCTCTTTCTTGTGCTACTTGCTCGTTACGACTAGACAGATAGAGCTCGATTTTGTGTTTGTTGAATCTGACAAATGTATAATTTGGTCTTTACTTACTTATGCATACTTGTTGTCAGATCCCCCCCCATTTGACCATTACACGCAACAAAACCCTTGGGTTATGATCAATAATCCTTGGGTTAGCACAACTACTATAAGCCTAACAACTAAGCACATCAACCTACACATGAGCTTATGAAGCTAAACCAAACTCCAATCCAACACTACTCGACAAGATTTAAAAAAAAAAAAGGAAAACATGTCAAGTTGCAGGCAAGATCTGACATCAATTCCACTTTCTTTCATCAAGACATGGAGGTAACCACTACGAAGAACTACTATATCGTAGATACATACAAAGAACAACAAACCCCATTGACAAATTTTAGAATCGTGGGATCAAGATGTTCCCATTCTACCTGAATGCTTGTAATTCGTACCCCTTTTATCAAGACACGGAGTCATGGAAAACCAACCCTCTTTGAAACATCACCCCATCCTACCATAAACCAGATGAAGAATCAGTTCCATCACACAAACACCTTAGTGAGTCTCACCAATGTGAAAATATTCAGAAACCCTACTTATTATTGCATAATTTACTTCAGACAGGACACAAACTCAAGCTCAACTGGGTGATTAATGACATACAAATTGTATATTTTCCAAAAACTAATATCATTAAATTAGCAAAACTTCCCAAGATAACAACTGAATTCAACAGAAAAAACGACAGACGAATCCACTGGACTCTTGAGAGAACAAAATCTTTCATGTAGAGAGGATTACGAGGACAAAGCCAGCACTAATAATGATAGTAAGATCATCAACGATATCGACGGAGAGAAAGGGTGTTGTTGCGTTTCCATGTAGCCCGGATAGAAGGCCTGCACTTGTGATTGAGGTGACCCTTGCCACGGAGTCCACGATACTTCTTACCAGCTGAGGTAAGCCCCCTCAATTCACGATGCTTGTGCACAGGCTTGCATAGCCAATTGATTCTTGGATCCTTCCTGATAGCTGTATGAGCTGGATCCACAAGAATGATTTCGAAATACTTGTAGGTTGAATCCTGTTCCAGGAACAATGCCACTTGCATTAAACCGAGCTGTCTTATTGATTTCACATGCCACAAACACCCATTTATTTAAGATGATGCAGTGCTCCTAGATGCATTATACTTGGATGAATTTATTTAATACAGACTCAAGTTCTAAGATATGTAATAATTTAATAAATCACTAGAAGAAATCACAAAAGTGACGTGAATGTGACTGGTCACTACCTACATACAGCAAAGAATATTCTTATTTTCCCACTTAAAGACAAGATCCGAGCCCAACTACATGTAAGAACAAAACTAAGAGAACTCTTTGGACACTTCATATATAAGACAAAGTGGCCTTTTTTTCCTCTGAAAGAAAACCTGAGCTCGACTAAATGTAAGTTGAAATCCTTTGGACACCTCAGGATATACTATATAAGGATATAAGAGCTCCATTTGGTTAAGACCTGATCTTAGTGATTACCTAGGAAGAAGTTTATAAAATACATAAAGTTATAGAATTTACAGTAAACTAAGCTGCATAGGGACCTAATAATCTAGAAAAAAAATTGAATTTCGCAATTCCAAATCTATACTAGCCCTTGTGCCAGGTTCGGTTCTTCCCTGACAATATTAACACTGGCAAAACATAAATTTTGGGAGTGAACTTTATACCTGGTTGATCCAGTAAGAGTTCAACACACGTAGTCCTCCAAGCTTCCTTCCAGCTCTCTCCTCAGCAACAGAGCGTAAGCTGCGCTGGAATTTCAGCTGAGTAATACCCTGGTTCTTTGGCTTTCCATACACAATACCTTTGGAGACAGGCCTCTTACGTCCTCCTCTTCTAACTCGGACACGATAGACAACATATCCCTACACAAACGAGATTATTCCATACATATAGCTTATAAGCTCAAAATAGACCAAGGACAATATAAATAAATGAACGGACTTGATTGTCAAACCGATTAGCATTCAATCATGATATTTACAGAAAATAAATTATGGGTTAGAATTCCCTATAATATGTGATCCCATCAAATCCGGTTAGCATTCAGCCATTGGGATTTACAAAGATCTTTCCTATGACATATGTGAAGCCGATTTTATAATACATAAAACCATATCGTTGCAAACTCTGAATAATACTAAAATTTAGCATAGTCTTAAAAAAATACATTTCGTGGTAGAGCTAGTTTATATAACAACAAATGTTATAACGAATTTGATCAAATACCTATCCAAGCATCCGCTAGCAGACTAAATAATTCATCGGTTAAATATAAAGGAGATGGGAAGTAAAGCGCGATTAAAAGAGAATTGGGATTGTACAGCAAAAGATTGAACCGCTAAGCGTTTCAACATCGAGAGTATGTCGAAACGGCAATGAGGATCCAGATCTACAAAAGAATGTAGCATAGGACCAAGTGACAGTAAATTTTGAAGGAGAAAAACTCTGCCGGCTCTACTCTACGAACTCAACCACTAGAACATCCAGCAAGAATATAAAAGACTTGAATATCTAAGGGAAAGCTTAGGGTTTGAACAGCGTACCTGCTTCGCCTTGTATCCGAGACGGCGAGCTTTATCTGGCCGGGTAGGTCGAGTGATGCGAACGATGCCAGGAAGCTGCCTATACTCCCAGCAACGGACACGGAGAAGAAACCGCATCACATCAGACTGCTTCTTCCGCCACAGCTCCTCCACATACTTGTAAGCACCTGCGAGAGAGGGAGGGAGGGAGGGAGGGAGGGAGAAGGGGGAACGAATCGCGCGAGAGACGCGACAACATAGACAGGAAAATGCGTGCAAAAAGGAAAAAAAACAAAGAGTTAGCAGCAGCGGAAGCGTGGCAAGAGAGACGAGACTGCGGGAAACGGAAAGAAAAGAAAGCCTGTTGTCTGCGTACCCATGGCGAAGCCCTTCGTCTCCTTCCTTCCTTCCTTCCTGTGCGTCGTCTGCTTCGAAGGGGAAAAGAAGGGGGCGAAGGAGAGCAGAAAGAAAGACATAAAACCCTAGCCTTTCGTGTGTCCTTAACTTTAAGTCTCTTCACACCGGAACGTCCCCCCGAAGTTTGGACTCTTGAAACCCTAAACCATTAAACCCTAAAAACCCTAAACCATTAAACCCTAAAAACCCTAAACCCTAAGCACTATAAACCTTGAACCCTTAACCCTAAACCCTAAGCACTATAAACTTTGAACCCTAAACCCTAAACTCTTTCCAAAGGGACAATTTCTAGTGTCCTGTTCAGGGATCTTCGGATCCCGTTCCACCATGAATGGCTGCCGAGTTCGCCCTGTCGTCGGCCAATCACTGATTCGCAGATGATCTTTTTTAAGCCCCGTGAGAGAGATATCGCGGTGTTGTTGATGATCGAGTCTTCCTCGGGACCCTGCCTGCTTAGCATTCGTCGTCTGTCTTGTGATCGCCTGAAAATGGCGTCTCTTCATCGACGACGACGATGCTGAATCGCTCTTCTCCGAGGGCACGAACATTGTAGAGCTTGGTCGATGAGATCGTATCACGGTGAGAACAGGAAATGGCTAACGGATGTCGAAATCAGGAGGCAAAAAACTTTGAGTCCATATCTTGAGTTCGGCTTTAATTGTTGGTCGATTGCTAAACAGGATAGAGGCGTGAAGTCGGATCAAGATGTAAGATCTTCCTAACTAAGTTGGTATTCGTTAATGGATGAAATAACTTCATTGTCAAATCATCTCCAAGAGAAATCCTCGACGAGTAAAATGGCTCCTGTAATGTTGAGGATCTACTACTTTCGGGACAATCGCGACCAACATCTGAAGAAAACTAAATACAATCTATGTTTGCCACACTTGGCCTGTTTTATAAGAGAAACACTCATTCGATGCATAATCACAAGGTGACAGACGAGTTAGTTGTGTGAGACGAGCGACAAACTGATCAGCTGCATCTAGTAAAGTGACGATTAGAACATTGTCATATTCGAGGCTAAAACGACCGAACGAATGAGCTCAATACAAGCATTGAAACAGTATGTATTTCGAGTGCAGAATCGGTATACTATACCTCCAAATGGGGATACAAGTACGTGCGGATTTTGTACAACGCAAACGCAAAATATGAACAAAAGAAAACAACATATTCCGCGTATAAAATACTGTATAGATAACCTACAAGGCTTCCCTTCACCGTATGTATGACCATATAATGTACCCTGTATTTCGTATGTATTACCATATACTGTACCCTGTATTTCGTATGTATTACCAGATACTATAGCCTGTATTTCGTATGTATTACCATATACTGTACCCTATATTTCTACGCGTTCGTATACTTACCGTATCCAATACGCTTTGTTCCTCTTGGAGTAGTTTTCTTCGGTTTTGCTCGTATTCGCCGACGCCGGACATGTCACTCGCCTCCCTCGCCGATGCTCCTTCCCTCTCCAAATCTTCTTCCGCGCCATCGCCATCTCCAAACACAGGTTCTTATCTCTAACCTTCTCTCTCTCTCTCTCTATCGGCGTTCCTTACTTGCTTTCTTTCCGGCCATCTCCCTCTCAAATGTGTGCTTTTTTAAAAAAAACTTTCTTTCAGGCTGGAAAACCTTCAAGTCATCACCTCCCGCGGGCAAGAACAATAACCAAACTGATATAGACGCTCTCTTCCAAGATGAAGGTTTGATTCCCACAATTCTTTTGATCTTTTTCAGTGAAATCCATTCAGGAATTCGGGATTAAGCTTCGGTTTCCATTCTCCCGGAAAAATTACTAAATATCAATGGAAAGATTCTGTGATGCTGGATTACAATAATGTGATATGTAGATTATGATATGCTTAAAAATTTCCTTCTAAGTAGTGGTGAAGTGATGTTTTTGAGGATGCAGACTCATTGTTTGACGTCTCACAGTAAAGAAGGAAATGGTATTCGTTTTATCTAAATAAATGAGAAGTGATGGTCTGATACATTGTTACGTATGTTGTTGTAGCTGAAAGACATTGTTAGATTGTCAATGTTAAAGCATCCTGCATTCATTGGAACAATATTATTGGAGTATATCACTTGATGGATGAGAATTGCTTCAGAACTTGCGTTCTTCAAGGAGACAATTTGATTGCTCATACATGATCTTTTATTGGACATACATGGCTGTGAAGAAGAGTTTTTTGTTCATTTGTTCTATTGGAAAGGATATCAAAATGTGCTAACTAACTAACTAATGGTATTTTTCACCAATAGTTTACCCGGTATTTAAGAGTATCCACAATCAGTTGAGGTCCAAGGTGAGATCAGGTTCTACAGCAGGGATGGATCACCTGTCTAGCTTCTAGCTAGGTGTGTTGGAGCAGATTTGAACACAGAAATGCATAGCTAGCTGTTAGAATAGGCGTGCGTCCATGGATCAAGATGATGAATAAGGAAATGGGGATGATATGTCAAATGATGATCTATTTCTGATCATAAGTACCTTGACTACGTGACAACAGATATTCTTTGCTTATTTCTTCTACTTCCTTAAGCATTTAGTTCGTTCTGCATTGATGGGTGTTTTAATCATGGAGACCCAAATCTTGCGTGATTATGTTCTATTGATCTTACAAGAATTCTAGGTGACAAATGAATTCCTGAAAAAAAAAATTTATTATCTTTTAGGCATAGTTTCAACTCTGAAGGAACCAGGGAGACACTGCTATTCTGCTTTGAGATTGTTCTATTTGAGCAGATCGGAACACAGCCATGCATAGCTACTCTAGTGTCCATCCATACCCCAAGGACATGAATGAGAGGATCCCTGCAGTATTGAGGGGGGACTTATCCAATCGTGATATACTTCTAACCGTAAATATTCACGCAATGCGATGAACAGATAGTCCTCTCAGCATTTAGTTTGATCTGCATTTACGGCATGTTTTAAAATGCAGATCTAAGTCTTATGTGAGTATTTCATCAATCTTACAGGAGCTCAAGGTGATAAACAAATTCCCAAAGAAAACAGTGTATCACCTTTTAGGGATCAGACAAGTTCTGCAAAGAATGTTGAGAATAGAAGCAGCACATCATCAACTGAAACCCATACAGGGCATGCTATTTCCTTTCCACCATTTAAAGTACGAACTTCTGAATTCGAGAAGAATTTAGGGCCATCTAATCAGAAGGCTCCTAGTTTTTCAAAGATAAAAGACCCTAATGATGTGCTCGCTGGCTTCCTGGCTGAAAATTCATCCGAAATTGATATCAATGAAACTGATCATTTGGAAGTAAAGAGTACTCAAAGGTGAGATCCATCTACTACAAAGCATACTTGATATTCAATTATCCACTAGTACTTACTTTGTGAATTATTCTGAAGTATTGATATGACAAATCTTTTAGAGCACTAAACATAAGTGCATCCAGCCAGTGGACGGTCACAACTAGCTGATTCAAGAATATTATCCCTATATTTAAGGACTAGAAGTTTTCGAGTCAACCTAACATCCTATATTTAGAAAATCTCTATGATGGTCTTGAAACTGTCACACTAACGTGGATGATCATATCATCACGTTGATGAAATATTTAATCCGCACACCAAGTCACTGGCCATATTGGTGGACTGCATTACTCGTTGGGTCTGCTACGCCAACTGCAATTACACTGCAAGGAAAAACAAAAGCTTCTAATTAGGTAGAAAGGGAATAAAATTCCTCGTCATGCCACATTGCATTATTTTTCAATGAAGGGATATGTGTCTATAAGGACTTAAACTAAAGTAAGTGCCTGAATATCAATATGATGGAGGGCTTGTGCTGGTTTATTGAAGCACCTGTCAAATCAAAGAATCCTTATGATGCATACAAGATCGAAAGTAAACCAAATTATTAGGCACATCTTGCCGTCAAGCTCTCCTATCTATTCTTTCACAGCTCTTCTCAGAAGTCATGCAAACAAGACCGTAAGTTACATGACAATGATCCAAAGTTATGATCCATTGGGTGATACTGTATCGTGCAAGGTAACTTCTCTCATGTGCGTTTTCACAGCAGTTCTCAAAGTTTTGCAGTGACACTTTGAAGATGGAAACGTTAATGCCTCTCCTTAGAAGTCTTGTGTATAAGTAGTAATCATTCTTGCATTACATTCAGATGGATTTTCTTTCTCCTTTGTGTGTTTCGGTGTAGTTCTTAAATCTAAAGTGTGATACATATGAAGTATCAAAGTTATAATAAGACATCTGGATCAATGTGAACATGATACAAGGATGAGTAAACCTTATATTATTTAATTATGAGTAAAAATGACCATGCGAGCTTGTCATGGATTATATCGCTGGAAAAAACTATAAACTTCAATATGTCACTTTCTGATTTTTCAATCTAACTAAAAAAAACTGTTAATTTCTATAACCATGAAGATTTTCTCAATGATAATCATTTTATTGCATTCAGAGATGAATACAGGTCCAAATGGATGTCCTATTCTTCTGACAATTTAGAGCCAGCAACTTTGAGAGTTGATGATGTTCATACTACTAATGCAACCAAGGAGTTACATGATCCTAAAGTTTGTAAAAAGGTATTAGTTTGAAGTGGTGATACAAAAACATGAAAAAGTTAAAGAAAAATGAAAAAAGGAAGATAAAATGGAAATAAGAACTAAATTGGAGGTATATAACCTCTACTCTATTTTAAATCTAGGCTCCTTCAGGAAATTAAAGAAATTGAACTGAAAATGAAAACTTTGGAGGTGTACAATTTTAATCTATATATTCAAAATGTGGTGAACACCCTTAGTTCTGAGAAATTACATATAGAGAATACTCCATATGTCAGATAAGTGTGAAAATATTAGTGGAATGAAACAGGTTTACCGTGAGCACGTTAAACCTTTCTGAAACTTTCTTCAGGTAGTTTCTCTGAGTGTGCCACAAGTTGTCATTTGTTTTCCATACATATGAATCTCCATAATAGGGCTCTTTTAACAGATCTAAAGTCCTTCATTTTGAATACCCTCCTCAGAATGTTCTCCAGCTCAAAGGCAACTATTATCATATTATCATGATAGAGAATCAACTGACAGATCATACTTCATTGTATTTAGGGGATATCATAGATTTGTTGAATTGCTTGCATCTAGGGTGATTGATTCAAACCGTACAATAACTTCCTTGTTCTGTGAGGTTCAGTTAACTGTTTTCTCAATTATTTTAATATTGTGCGCAATTGAAATTCCATGAATGCATCTAAGAGTGGCTTTTTATGAAGGATGGGAATTGGGAAATGGATGATATTTTATCCATACTTGGGAAATCCAGCCATGGAGATCATCCACCTTCAAGTGTATCAAATTCTTCTGACATTGCTCGTGACGAGTCAGAATTTGGAGAGTATCATCCATCATGTCTTTCAACATCAACATTAATTCATACACCACAAAGGAGGCATCTGCGCAACAATTTTCTTGTAACACGAGAAACTGCTGGACAAAAGAAAGAAAAATCAGGTAAAAATAACATTTTCGCATGCCAATTATGTGGTGTCAATTATCTATATATGTGAATCTTGATTTCGTGGTATTCACTTCCAGTTACCTTCCAAAAAGAAACTACTTTTCTGGACAGTTCAGCAGAAGTTCCTTCTACCAGGCGAGATGTCTATCAACGTGATGCTGTAAAAATACAGAGCTCAAAAGAATCTGGCATCATTGAAGATAAGGTTTCAGGTTTCAGCCTCCCATGCATTCAATCATCACCTGAAGAAAACCTCACCCAGCTAGCTCCAGGGCTTAATGAGGAATGTAAAAGATTAAAAAATGAAAATATTTATTTAAGGGAGGAAATCATGAAGATTGAAGCCGAAAATCTAAGATTACAAAAGGATCTATTTGAGAAGGAACATTGCTACGAAGAACAGATAGCTAGGGAGAGTAGCAGAGAGAAGCAAGAAGCACAAAAAATTGCAGATGACTTAACATCTCAGCTACTGAATCTCAAGCAGAGTTTGATAATGACTGAGGAAAAGATAGAGTTAATTAAGAAGGCGCACCTGCAAGAGGTGAATTGGTTGCTAAATTGGCTCATTTTTAACTTATTGAAATGTTTCATTAACTTCAAAAATTTTAAATCTAACAATACAGTATGGTATTCTCACAAATGAGGTCATTAATTTATCTATTTAACTTCATAATGAAACATTATGCACAAGAGTCAGCCATGATCAGGAAGGAGCTATATTACATCAGAACATTTGGAAAGAATCCAACATGATAAGCCACTGAGACAACATGAGTCTAGCATCCAGCCATGTGCGCATTTCTGAAATATTGATTATCCACATGATTAGATCTATTAAATACTTTTGCCTAGTATTTGTAGCTGGATATCCTTACAACTATTGTTGTGGTTACTCAATATATAAGAATTAGTCTAATTATAAACTGTACCCTAGATGAATGTTGCACGCAATGCATGAAATTATCTTCATAAATGGAGACATGTGGCAGTTCGACATTGTACACAAGAATCTGATAATCTCCGTCTCAACATTGTGGCTGTACTGACTATTTACTACCTATAAGCATTCCCTGTAGCAAATTGATTCATTTCTTGCATTCGGACACTGGCACAAATATATAAATTTGGTTATATGTGTGGCATATCTCCTCATTTGCGGATGGTACGAAGAGCAGTGTGGGAGATATGAGCATGCCATGCAATGTTGGTCAATGATGTCCTTATTTTCTGTGATGGACGTGTATTTTCCACACTTTTCCTCATGGCATCTTGAAATGCGAGACAGATGCCCACCCCATTGGCCATTGATATGAATATAATTTGGACAGAAAGTGTGCTGCTATTGGTCAGATTCTGGCAAAGAACCTTTATATAATATGTAATCATGGCATTCTTTGATTGACCTTCTACTGCAACTACTTCAAATTTATTAGCTTAGACTATGGTTACAGTTTCCGTTTTGAGTACACATGATTCTCCTGTAAGTACAATGGAACTGGATTTGATTGGATTCCTGTCTTTGTTTGGTACGTAAGAGATGAACATCATTATGAGTCTAGTTTATTTTTGTTGAATTTTCTCGGTCCAGGTTTGTGTCCAGACTTGTTATGGCATCAAAATGTTTTGCCAGATCAATACTATTGTACCTCAAACAGATATCCAGAAGCATCAGTAGATTTGAAGACTATCCCTTGTCACACATATCTTGGAATCTAAGTGAGGTTTCAGACATCCATTGATGGTTCATAGTGCCAGATATCTTTATCCAGTACTTGTTGCAGATCTTCATGTGTAATATACTATCTCATTGTAATCGGTGAGGCTCTTTACTTTGGAGGAAGAAGGATTACAAATGATCTTCCATTTGGTACTGCACTTGATCTTGAATATCTCTCAATTAGCCATTCTTTAATGGGTACTTGATGCTACTTGGTTGATGAATTCTGGGTCCATTTGAATCTTCAATGCTCTCGTGGAAAATTGCGTACTTGTCGTTATCCAAGGCTATTCCATCTATGATTGTTTCTGCAATACAGTCCTTTTCCAGTATGAAAGTGTTTTCAATGTACAATAATTTATAGAATACATGCTGCACATATTTAAATAATCTTGGGAGTTTATATCTCCTTCTTGACATTGGCTGCATGACATAGATTAAACTGCTAAAGGATGTGCATGAGCAAGAGCTTGAAGCAAAGGACCGACAATTGCAATCACAGGTAAATGTCTGAAGGTTTTGATTTGTGTCCTTCAAGAAACTCAATGTTAATCTGTGGTAAGATTACTTGTTGTTTCAATTATGAATATTAATAGATGGCGTTGCTTGAAGAAAAACATGGTGCAATAGAGACATTCTCTCAGCTACTGTTAAAAGCAGATCAATGGTCAGCGAAAATTGATGAGTTGCATAAGAGTATGGTTAGTGTAAAAGATCCAGGTACAACTGAAAGACCGGAATGGATTGCCAACATTGAGGCCATAGTTGCTGAACAAGAAAGTTCATTGCAGATGCTGGGAAAAAGATCTACTGAAATCTGCAATCAGGTTCACTGTAATGCATTTTAAAGCTCATGAAATGCATTCTTGAAACTTGAGCGTATATGTCTAAGTCTTATTGAGACCTTGATAGAAGGTGTTGAAACATGCAAGACCAAAGGATTTATCTCAACAATCTTATTATGAACTTATTTACTTAATCCTATCAGGTAGACACCTTTATAGTTCTCTGACTAGCTTGTTTTATGTGCCATTATTAATGGAATCTTTAGAAGGTGGTTGGCAATTTGTGGAGCTGCAAGATGAACCCAGTGGTTGGATTTTATGCACTGGGGATTGAGGATTTCTTGTGTGATTTAGCATATTAAAACTAGATATAATATGTTACGCCAACAACACCCAGAGGGACAGCAATCTCTTTGGTCGTGTAGGTTTGGGGGATCAAAAAGTGTTAGAACAGAAAGAAAATGAAAAACCTGAACTTAAAAAACCAAGCTAGTTTCCATTGGACAACCTTCTTGGAATTTGGCACAACTAATAAAACTCACTTTTAAAATGACCTGATAATGATATAAAAGCATCAAGAGGGGCCAATATTACCCATAAGAGAAGCAATAATAAACCTTTCTCTATATTTTCAGCTGGAGAAGGTCATTTTCATGTTAGCGAATAACAAAAAAGAAATAGATGGTCTACAAAGCAGAAAAGAAGAATTATTGAAGATGAATCATGTTCAAAAGGAAGATATTCAGGTCAATACCGATTGCTGCCCAAGTTCGAGGATTGTTTTGGTTTCCTTTTCAGGACGAGACAACACTTAATTATGATAAATCTCCTTGATTTATATAAGCAATTTTGATTTGTGTCTTTCTCTCTCAGAGTGGAGTCAAGAGTCACACAATTAATTCTTAGCAGACATTTTCTGAACTTTTTTAAGATGCCACATCTTTCTCAGGAGACTGTCAAGCCTGAGTTACATGATGGAAACCCAACTTCACCTGAAAATGGTGATCAAATGGACTATAAATCTTTTGATGAAAGACAAGCTACACTGGAGAAGTTTCTTGAGGTAGAAGTTCATATTCCACTAAAAAAATATTACTAGCATAAGAACATTTCTGATATATTATACAGAGATTAATCAGTTTGATCACCTATATGCATGCATCCGGTCATCCAATAATATGTACCATTTGTGTTCTCCACGATTAGGTTCTCATATGAGACATTTTTTGATCGATATTTCACTGCAGAAGATTATTAAGCAAATCATACATTCATGGTTTCCATTCTTTTCAGTTTTCTATATGATCAGTTTTCTTGCTTCAGGCAAAGTGATCCACTCACTTTGACAATTTCTTTACTATGAGAGCTCTAAGAGTGTCGGTTTTTTATTGTAAAGATTAAACATAAAAGTTGTATAGATATTTCTGGAGTTAAAAAAGAAAGTTATCAAGGTTTTAGTCAAAATAATCCATCACCAAAGGTTATAATGAACCCTGATTCCATTAGCTAGTTCTTTATGACAGATATATAGAGCGAGGAGGAAATGATGCTCTGTACTATAAACTAAGACACATATACACAGTAGGATGCCAGTAATACAAGATTACATGTATTCATCAATATTGATTGGTGGCTTAAATGTTTCTTGGAGAAATAGAAATGTAGTTAAAAATCCTTTTGCATCTTTTAGGAAAAGAGAAATCTTGAAGCTGAACGTCAAGCTGTTCTTCGTATGAAAGAAAAAATATCTAATGTAGATGCGTCGCTTAGAAAAGAATTACTCGAACATGGTCTTCGTATGCAAATGGGTCAGACGGCATTTCCTTTGTTCTCATCAAATAGAGTTTGCAGTTTACACTTGAACTAAATCAGTTCCTCTACTTCTTTGAATAGAAGCTGAGGAGATGGCTAGGCAAAAACGGGAACTGGAGCATGCAAAGAATATTGCAGCTGAAATCGCACTTGAGGTTGAACAAAGTCGACGTGAACTTGAGACTTGCAAGACTGTTTTTGATAAAACTATGCCTGAGGTATATCATGTAACATAATATGTCCTACCTACCGTTTGTTACTATGTTTAATTTTAGTTGAAACTATATGTCTGTATATAAAGTGCTGGAAGGATTGATATCCCGAGTTATCTTGTCAACATAATAGCTTACCATTGTTTCAGGCACATGGGATGGGTGTGCATGGTGAGGTATTATTTCCATCTGATCGTGTGTTGAAGTATGAAACAGAGGGGATGTCCAGGTTTTGCAATCAATCCAAACCACCCTCCATTAATTTATTTTTATATCAAATGTGTTTAAATTTGAGATAGAGCAAGGTGGGCGGAGGACTAGGAATTTTGATTTATACTTCTGTAAAACGCCCAACAATAAGTGATAAAATTTTGGAATGTATCCTAGTATTTTATACTCCCTTTTCAATGCTCTTCTCCGATGCTCTAAATGGGAAATCAATTCCTTTATGTAGGCAATAAGTGTAACAAGTGCTTGATATATTAATTCCTTATAAATTAATATTTACGAAACATAATGGAAACATCAAATATACAATCATTGTTGGCTTGACCAATTATGCCTTTTCCAGGCAAGAACCTCACCATTTTTGTAGTAAGTGACTGATAATGATCCCATAACTCAGAGAGGTCTTTATGTGCCGCAAAATATTTGGAGTTGTAATAGCACTCTAGAAGTTATTTGGAGGTCGAAACTAGCTATTTGTGCCGTATATTTACTAAATTGTTCCCTGGATCTGCATAACTCTAGAGCCAAATAATTAAGTTATAGATCTTTCTTCTCTCTATGCATCGGGGCTAGGTTGAAGTCTCTGGGTAGCATTTAGGTATGAATATTCAGTCTTAAATCTGGAAGGGGAGTAGAAGATGTTTTAAAACACAAGTTTGGATCCTTGCCACCTTGTTGGTTAGTTGAAAGTTAAATGTAATGCCATTTTCTGGTGAAAACTGTGGTTTGAGGATTGATTCTCCTATTGTTTATTTTTAGTGTAGATGATCTGGTACAGAAATCATGAATAGAGCTGCATGGAACAGAAATCCTTCTGTTTATAGGAATAAGATTTACCATTACATGATTATGATTCACATCTAAAGATTTATTTCTATTTATAATTTTTTTAGACATACAGAAGGCAATCGATGTTTGTTGTTTGGAGTGAGCACATGATGTCTTGTTTGTGTATAAATCAGATGGGAGAGATTTCAAAGTGAATTTTGCAATCTGAGCTCAAAAATGGACCCAATTTCTGGGGTAGAAGCGGTGAGTAGATTCATGACGATTCAAACTAAAATGTTGAGGGTTTTGGTCTCTTACTGATTTTCATCGCCATAAACACAACTTTTAATCATTCTTACCCTTTAATCTGTAGGATACATTCTATATAAAGTCTCAAGAAGAATTTCTGTTGGAAGCTGAGAGGGCATTGGAAGACATGGTATTCAATCCGCTCATGTGAAAAGGATGTTTAGTTCATCAATACAAGAACGAAATCCAGTTGTGGTGCGAGTTCGACTCGTACAATTCCTTGGACATGTCGAAATCATCTATCCTGATACCTTTTGTTTTGTTTGCCTTTTGTGCGCACTTATCAGAAGGTATTCTGCTCTGGACATAATGCAGAGGTGCCGCTCGACATACATATAGAAGGGACAAAGAAAGGCACTTGCACCAGTAAGAATTGACATCTGTAATATGGATTTGATAACCTGATGCAAAGTTTTGTCAGTATGTTTCATTTTATCAGAACTTTACGATTACAAGTGCAAGTGACCTCTGCAGCAACCTTGATATCTAAGGTCACATGATCAGGTATCAGTTTTTCTGCAATTTACAATTGACAACTGTGCTTTGAACCCGTCTCCAGATAAAATATTTAGATACCCATTTTGTTACATTACATTTTTTGTCAAGTATCGAGACGGGGCCAAGAAATGCTCCGGTAGAGTTTTCTGAATCGGAAAAACCTAGTCTATTAACATGAATCAAAGTATTGTTGGTCAGGGCAGCCCATCCAAAGCATAAATCCGTAAAAACAGCCTAGGGTTGTCAATAAGATTGTATCGAGCATTGGTAAAGCTGTAATAATCAGTTAATGAAAACGAAAACTGAGTCCAATATTTAAAGAGTCAGCATCGCTTACTCCATTACTGGAAGCATATAATACAGGCATGTTATGAAGCAAAACATAGAGCTCCATATTTCAATGAACGCAATCCACAGATTATAAAATATATATAGATGAACTATAATCCACAGAACTTAGAAATATGAGGATTTGCAAAAAGATGCTCTAGGTTTGTTTTCAAGCCAAATTTAGAATTATGGAGAGAAAAATGCACGGGTCCTCAGCAGAAACCATACCCACATGTCTGCTTGTGGACTGGCTTCACATCCATCAGACATGTGGATTTGAAAATCTCTAACTGTTGTCTGACGAATGAAATTGGTATCCTCATCAGTCGCATATTGAAAGTTCAGCTTCTGAAAATTTGGACTCTTTTTTTGAATAATTCCATGGAATCTACTCCCTGCCTAAGGCTTCAAACATTTTCTGTGATTTGGCTCTACTCCCTGTCCTGGCTAACCTCTCATTTTCTGGCTTCACAAGCTAAAAGTAAACCAAAAATACGACTGGCATACATTTCTAATTAAAACAAGATCTAGAATGCAGCCCATATCATTACGATTGCTGGGGTAATGAAAAAATGTTGAGTAGATCGAGTACCCATTTCCTTTTTTAGCATGGAAGTCTTTAGTGGCATGAGCACAACAGGGTTCTAAAGCTGGTGTTTTTTACAATCTATTAAAAATGAAAAAGAGAGATTAAAAGAGTTCAAACGAGTTGTATAGAAAAATATACATCTCTGGGGTCAAACAACAATAGGATATTAATGTGCCAAACAGATGTCTGATTTCTGATACATGTTACAACTTTAGATGATCATAACAGAGGAAGAAAGACATGCCATGGTGGATTGGCAGTTGCAAAAATGATGTGGAACAGTATGTGGAACAGTATTAGCTGTTTTGGAGAACCAAATATAAACGTATCTAGCAGTAAAATTACGTTCTGTAAGCATCTTTCACAAGCATAGTTGCAGGTTATTAGAATGGAAGAAATAAATGAACAAGTCTGTAGATGTCGACCAGCGTCAGATGGAAACAAGTAGTACAGTTTTCCATTTTGGCAAAATGGATCGGGTGTGCGCCTTGGATAAATGTGACAATTTGGTATTATTGACTGAAATATCTTTGCCCTTGGATAACCATCTGCCAACCTCCAAATCAGACATGAATTGTGAATAGATGGCTCCAAATGACAAATATTAGTGAGCTCAAAAAATGGAATAGCCCAAAAAACCATTATCTAGATACATGTGAACAAACGAAATGATCCACAAGACTTAGGACCAAAGAAAACAGAGCGACAAAAAGTCCAGACGCATTTTTGGTAACATAACCTAGATTCAAAGAACACAAAGATAACAGAGCAACAAAAAGTTCAGACACATTTTTGGTAACATAACCTACATTCAAAGAACACAAAGACATTTTCATTAACATAACCTAGATGCGATGCCCAGGAGAAATGCTCCCATTGGCAGAACAATACTTACAAACTTTCCAATTGTACCGTCATTGCGACATACTAAGCAGACATACATGGAAGAATCGAGTATGATTTGTATGAGAATAAGGCCAGAGAGAACTCCATCCAGATGTGGGAATGATGTACGTGACCTAGGAGCTAATAGAGCATGATTACGACCAGCGTAAATCACACCGGTCTGAAGTTCAAATCTTACCCGCAACAGATTGTTAAAAAAATAAAAACATTAGATATCTGAAATGCAACCACATCGGTCTGTTCTTTTCACTGCATATATTCGGTAACGGTAATTAAGATGTCATTTTGGCTAAATAGAGGTGGTTTCAAAGAAACCTTTGGGGTAGATTTCACTAAAAAGAAATCTGAAGAGAAAACAACTCAAAAACAAATGGATGTGGATGGATGCGTTCGTCAAGCTTCCTCGGGCTTGGGTTGGGTGATGCCGAACTTGATCAACAGCTTATCGAGATCCTCGGGGGAGAAGACCTGATACTTGACTTCCCCGGAGGCGCCGAGGCTGATCTCTGCGACCTCGAGCTTCTCGGAGGAGAGGCTGGTGCTGTCCATGGTTTTGCTGAGGACTTTGAGGGCGAGCTGGAGGGCTTCATCGCGGGAGATGTCGTCCTTGTAGTCTTGCTTGAGCATGGATTGCGCAGCCTGGCTGTTGGCGCCGATGGCGGCAGCCTTCCAGCCGCCATAGTTCCCGCTCGGATCGCTCATGTAGAGCTGGAAGCCGAAGTTCTTGTCATACCCCGCGAAGAGGAAGGAGACTCCGAAAGGCCGGAGCCCCCCGAGCTGCGTGTAGCGCTGCTTGGTATCGGACAGGAACTGGACCAGTTGCTCCACGGGGATCGGCTCTTGGTAAGAGAAGGCGTACCTCTGGGCCTGCAGGCGGGAGGTGTTGATGAGGATGTTGGCGTCCGCAGTGATGCCGGCGACGGCGCAGGCGATGTGGTCGTCCACCTTGTACATCTTCTCCGTGGATCTGGTGGAGGCCAGGAGCTTGGACGTGACGCGCTTCTCCCCGGCCAAGACGACGCCGCCCTTGCTCAGAACGCCGATGGCGGCGCCTGCGTTGCCGATGGCTTCCATGGCGTACTCCACCTGGTACAGGCGCCCCTCCGGGGAGAAGATGGTGGTCCGGCTGTCGTAGCGGCGAGACATGGCGCCGTTCCTCTGCTTCTGCTCCTGCTTCGGCTTCTGCACCTGCTTCTTCCTTCGTCTTCTTCGTCGTCGTCGTCTTCTTCTTCTTCGTCTTCTTCGTCGTCGTCGTCTTCTTCTTCTTCGTCTTCTTCGTTTCGTCGTCGTCTTCTTTCCTTCTTCTTTCCTTCTTCCTTCGTTTTCAATATTACCACAAATGCCCTTCTCCAGCTGATGCAGATCTGCTGGAATCTGGAATCTGGAAGCTGGAATCTGGTATCTAGAAGTTGGAGCTGAGAATCTGGAATCTGGAATCTGGAATCTGGAATTTGGAGCTGAGAATCTGGCATCCCTCCTCCATCCCAACACATAATAATAAACCATAATGATCAAAGAACACAGCTTGCGCTTCGGAAGCACGTCTTCTCTTTCAGGCTCGTTCGAGCGGTGACAGGGGCATCTGTGCCAGATTCCTCCTCCATCCCAGCGCATAATAATAAACCATGATAATCAGAGAGCAGCTTGCGATCTAGAAGAAACACGTCTTCTCTTTCAAGTTCGTGCAACTGTAGACCAACATGTTAGAGCGGTGGAAGGGGGATCTGTTTCTCGTTCCTCTTCATCGAGGCAAAGGGATGCTCCTCGATTGAGCAGTAAGGAAAATTGCGAGTATTTCTACGTATATAGTACTCGGGGGCTTGAAAATGGGCGCCCTTCCTCTTTTTTCTTCGTCGTCTTTCCTTCTTCCTTTGCTTTGAATATTACCAAACTGCCCTTCTCCAAATGATCCAACTGATGAGCTGTTGGAGCTGGAACTAAGAATCCGACATCCTCCTTAATTCTAGCACGTAATAGTCATAATTATTATCAAAGAACAGCTTGCGATTCGACCACAGACCAACATGTTAGAGAGACAGAGGGAGATCTATTTCTCGTCCCTGTTAAATGAAGGCAAAGGGACGCTCCTCGATCAAGCAGTTCGGAAAACAACCGTAAGTGTTTGTACATATATAGTACTAGGGGTATGCGATCCTTGCGTATGTATGTGCCACAAGTAGAATGATTAGACAACCATTTGACAAGGCGATTCGAGTGATGTTCGAGCTTTTGTGCACTACTACTATGTGGCAGATATGGAAGCACTTTGTCAAAAGGTTTTTCAAGATGCTACCTCTCTCCTTGCTTTAATGGTAATGACAGTATGGACACATATTATCATACATGCTCTTAACGAATGCTGTAGAGCCACGAAAAGGAGAATCAGTAATTGTGATACAATATCTTCTTATGTTTTGATTATATTTACTTGTAATAGTATGTAAAGTTGTTGAAACCAATCATAGGGTTTAGGGTATATATTTTGTTAATCTGATTGTAAACCCATTTTGGGGCATGTTATGTTGTGTATGCCTTCTTTGGGCCCTGGTTTATATTAAATTCTTTCACCCTTACATGGCAAAGCCAAATTGCCGACAGGGTGCCAGAAGAGTGTGTTATTGAATTGGGGAAGGTTTGCGAGCATGCGAACCGGGGCTAGTAATTCTCTTTGTAGAAGTCAAACTTAGTCTTAGTCCTTTCTGTGAATTTCTGGGACAAGGACTCCAGCTCCTTGGTGAGGCGGGTGGGTCCGCAGTAGAACACGCCTAGTGTTTAACAAAAATGCACCAAAGGGTCAGAATCGTTCGATCTCTGAAACCCTAAAACCCTAAACCCTAAACCTTAAACCCTAAAACCCTAAACCCTAAACTGTAAAAGATCTCGGACCCACCAACGGTCTCGAGGGGATGCCTGGCTGCAAGCCGTGCGAACACCTTCCCCCAATTAGGCCGACCAAAATGGGTCTTCACCTAAAACCATCAACAAATTGCACACCATCTATCGTAAAAAAAAAAAACAAAGCATATCATGGACCTTAATGGGCCAATGGAATTTCAGACTGTAAAATTCCGAGTCGCTTCCCTCTTACCCTTGTGCCCGATACCATGTCCATGCCGTTCCTCGCCTGATGCAGTGCTTGCACCATCGTGATGAGCGCGGACCTCGCGTCGCCTTCCTCGTACACGCTCGTGAGGTGATTGTGCATCTCGATGATCGCCTGTGCTTGACAAACAAGGAGCCCATAAATCTAACAACATGATGATGATGATGACGATGATGATGATAGCGGCAGTTGTTATGAGCATAACGATTTATATCGCTATTGCTCACATCGTAGGGTAAGCTATGGTCAGCTATTTGTGGGCTAGTTTCACTACAAAATAAAGGGTGAAGATTGAAAGCTTCGATCCTACGGTACGTTTGAAGCTTTCAAGCCCTACCCTTTATACCCTTTATTCATTAATGAATTAGCCCCACTAAAATAGTTGACCCTATGGTGTGAACACTACGATACAGAGGCCAGTGAATGTGTTATGCTTCTAATAGTGGTGGTGATGATGGTAATAATAGTGATGTTGAAGTCCAAAACCCTAAACCTTTGAGCCCTTACCTTCTGGTCGTTCTCCGCCACCTCGTTCATGACCTCCTTGAACCACTGGAAAGAGCTCTGCTCCCGAGTGACCCAATAGAAGTACACGTTCTTGCGGGTCCGAGGCTTCTTTGGCTTGGTAGGCCTCGGCGATGGGCCGCTCCCGTAGTAGGGTGAGCCGGGGTATAAGGGCGAGCCGGTGAACAAGGGAGAGCCTGCGAAGAGCGGGGAGATGGGCGATCCCTGAAAGCTTGGTGATGCGCTCGTGGCTGCATCCTAGCGACAAAAAAGAAGAAGAAAAACAAAAAACATGTCCAAGGTTTTAGGGTTTGAATCAACGTTTAAGGTTCAAAGTGTCGAGGGTTCAACAGAGACTCTCTGGTTGCACCACAGGAGAAAAAAAAACAAGAAGATTTTATCGTTTGTAAAAGAATTGGTCTTTTTACAGTATGGGTCTTGGCCCGGCTACACTGGACTTAGGGTCTAGGGTTTAATGTTTTTTATTTTTAAGGTTTAAGGTTTAGGGTTTAATAAGGCTCAGGGTTTAGGGTTTAGAGTTCTAAGACCAAAGGCTTTTTACCGAGCTGTAAAGCTTGTCCTTCTCCTCCAGCTTCCAGTCGTTGAGGATGTCCCTGAGGATGCTGATGAATGGCGTTGCCCCGATCCCGAGCCCGACCAGCAGCATCACGTCGTACTTCTTGTACTCTTGCGCTGGGGCGCCGTAGGGGCCGTCGATGAACAACCTCGGATGCCTGTGGCCCAATGTTTATCGGGGGGGGGATTCATGGGTTTTAGGGTTTAAGGGTTTAAGGGTTAAGATTCAGCACTTAAAGATTCGGG
>JBBBWG010030698.1:2896-47923 GCA_037176905.1 Azolla pinnata | reverse complement strand
AGGCGTGCCGGCTGCCGGGCGGCATCGGCCATCATCATCATCATCACCATCGCCATCGCCATCGCCATCGCCATCGCCATCGCCATCGCCATCGCCATCACCATCGCCATCGCCGCCATCGCCATTACCGCCATCAGCGGCATCAGCATGAGCATCACCAGGAAGGCGCGGGAAAGCGAGATGATGAGAGAAGGAGAGGAATTATAGAGGCTTACGCGAGAGGCCATAGCCGCGGATGATGATATTGGAGCTGGAGGAGGAGGAGGAGGAGGAGGAGGAGGAGGAGGAGGACGGGCGGCGGAGCATCACGTGGTTGCGGTAGAGCCTGTTGTGGTGGGCGGCGCCGACGGTGAAGAGCCAGGGGCTGAAGGAGGCGACGGAGCCGGGGGCGGGGCCCGCGTTGCCGGCGGCCTGCACGACGAGCACGCCGGCGCGGGCGGCCGAGAGCGCCGCCAGCTCCATGGCGCTGAGGAAGGTGGCGGCGCCGGGCGGCGGCGCGGCGGGCCCGATCGACAGGCTCAGGATGTGCACGCCGTCGGCCACCGCCTGCTCCATGGCCGCGACCGTGTCGGAGAAGTAGCCGCCCACGTTGCGGAACATCGACTTGTAGATGGCGATGCTGTCCGTCGTCACACGAGGCCCGGGAAAAAACAACACAAACAAATCTTACGGCCGGCTCGACGATGGGCGATCGCGATTCAGCACAAGCGGAGCGAATGCCGACGGCGATCCGTCGGTTGGGAATGAGCGGAAAAGCGGAAGCGAATCCGAGCGGATCCGTTGCGACGGATCGGCGCGAATGTTTTTTTAGAGGGTGGAAGATCGGGGGGGCGTACTGGGCGCGCGGGGCGATGCCGCTGGCGAGGCCGAAGCCGAGGCCGTCGACGACGACGGGCACGTCGCGGTTGCCGGCGGCGGTGGCGGCGGTGTGCGTGCCGTGGCCGTCGCCGTCGAGCGGCGACGCGGAGTCGAAGCGCGCGTCGAAGAGGCCGCTGGCCATGAGGGCGCGCGCGAAGTGCCGGGCGGCGACGAGCTTGTGGTTGCACGAGCCCGGGGGGAAGTCGGCGGAGGTTTCGCACGAGCCCGAGAAGCGGGCGGGGAAGCGGTACGGGCGGCGGCCGGGCAGCCGGTCCGAGAAGCTCGGGTGCGCCGGGTCGACGCCCGTGTCGACGAGCCCGATCACGACGCCGTCGCCCGCGTAGTCCACGCCGCCCGCGTCGGCCCACGCGCCGCCCGGCAGCCCCATGTACGCGGGCGTGTACGTCGTCCACTTCCGCACCTGCCGCCCGTCGCGCTCCACCGCCGCCACCTCCCGCGAGCCCCGCAGCCTCGCCGCCTCCTCCTCCGTCAGCCTCGCCGAGAAGCCGTTGATGAGGTAATGGTAGCTGTACAGCTTCCTCGCCCTCGCCGCCGCCGCCGCCGCCGCATCATCATCACCGTCAGCGTCGTCGTCGTCGTCGTCCATCGGATCGATTCCGGAAGCTGCCGATGAATCCCGCGCGCTCGATATCGATCCGTTCCCGCCCGATATCGCGCTCTGCAGCACCGCATCGTGCCTGCCCCGAAGGAAGCTCGCGTACTGCTGCGCTTCAGCGCTGCAAAGTTTGCACCCCCCCCCCACCCCAATAGAGGATGCTTATATATATATATATATATATATATATATCCATTGATGGGTCAAGCTACCCAGCATTTGATACTATTGAGCTCAAATCTTCTTGCACCCGCGCTCCACAGACCATCCGATGTTAATCTCTTAAGTACTCGATCGACGCTGTGCCTAGGATCTAGTAATCTACACAGCCTTTCGATGAACCCGACTACCCCGGCCGGCTTGCGGAAGCGTAATCGAATAATATTCCCGATCGACATGCGCCCGAATGAAGCAGCATACCTTAGCATCTCCGGCCGGCCGTCGGGCCTCCGAGGCGGCGCCGAGAGCCCCGGGACGGAGCCGTCGTAGTGGACGAGGGAGGAGCCGCGCAAGATGACGATATAAGTGTCGGCGGCGTCGCTCGGATCGGCCGATCCCGACATTCTCGATCCTGCTGCTGCTGCTGCTGCTACGAACCCTGAATGCCCGTTTCGGAGGCTCGTCACGATCAGCAGAATGTGATGCAATGCCTGCAATCCGATCATCAATTTGGCCACGACATTGAGCCGGATCTGATCATGGAAGGATTTGAGGGTCTTCATGAGCAGGGGTACCACCGGTAGGCGATTGATGATTAGAGGGGGGGATTAAAGGGGGGGGGGATTAAGGCGAAAGCTTAGAAGTGCGTGATTAAGGAAGGATCATTCATGCAGGGACTTGCTCGGATCAACAAGACTCTATCTACAAATAGAAAGAGAGAGAGAGAGAGAGAGAGTAGTGCAGTTCTTTAAGGATAGCTAATGGGTAACCATGGTTGAGTTGACCTAACCGCGGTTGAGTTGAGCTCATTTAATCCGACAAAGATTTTGTGTCGTTAAATGACTCATGGTAAATAAGTGAGTAAACAAAGAACAAATCAATAAGTCATTTAAAAATTGATCTCGGAGAAGAATTGGAGTTTTTCAATCACAAAAAAGAAATGCAAAGCCAGGCCCAGAACATGAAAAAGATCAGGACTTAAGACTCGAGGCCGATTAGAAGCTTCAATTTTTTCAAGTCCAACATTTTGCTTGAAGCAGAAAAGGGGGAAGTGAAGAAAGGGTTCCAATCAAAGGGAGAATTACAACAAACGCCTAATAGAATTTATAAAATCACGTGTTAATGTCTACTGGAAATTACACGGAATACTCGATTAACTGATTCATACCAAATCAATTAATTGTGAGCTGCATTAACATCGAATCAAGTGATTGATTAAGACTCAATTAATTGATTAACACCGACACGCTAATCAATCCATTACATTCTAAAATAACTACCTTTTGTTAATCGAATACAGTAAGAGAATCCAGTAGGATCAATTAGTGGGGAGCAATTAGGAATAAAATCGATTAACGTTATACTAACGGAATCAATTGGGTGTTAATTTTCAGTTGAAGATAAGAGTAGGCGTTTGTGTAACTTCTTGTATTTTTTTTCATTCTAGTAGACGCTAAAATATAGTTTATAATTTCATTTTATTAGGCAGTTGTAGGTAATTGTCACACAACAAAATAATAATAATAATAATAATAATAATAATACATGGTTTTTATTTTTTGTGGTTTTTTTGCTGTTTCTAGTCAATGTTTGTACTGTATTTTATTTTTCTTTTCCAGGAATTCATTTATAGATTTTGGCCCCTTTGACCACACCAAAAATGGAAATAAATAGAATAAACCAGAAAACAAAATTAAAATTGGGGAGGAGTAAATGAAATCAATGTTTTGAATGGAATTACAGCCAACTCATTCATTTCAATTGGGGTTCTTGGAGATCCAGTTTCTCTCTGTGTTTGCCCAAACTTAAGCCATTCAATTTTTGACCACTGCTTGTTTCCCAAAGGACCACAAGAAAGAAGCTAGGTAGGCTTCTTCCATGACAGATCCATGAAGAGGAACCACCATTCCGAGGCGTAAATGGCTTCATGCAGCAGTAAATCCAGATAGAGCTTATCAGCCGAAGAAGCCCGGCTAGGTACGGCGCATTCTCAGCTTCTCCATGCCTGAGACATTGGCATTGACTGGCTTCAACTGGGCGCGAATGCCCGGGATTAGTTAATTAGTAACCACCAACGATGGAGGATGCGAGATATATAGCACCCGCCATCTGTGGGGAGTCTGGCTGATCGGCAACCAGTTCCAGCTACAGAAACAGTAAGCGTACCGAGCGCTATACGGCATATGCCTGGCCTGGGAGGGGCTCTTAATGAAAGCTTAGCCACTCTTTTACCCTCAGCCCTTCAACCCTAAACATCGAAAACCAAACCCTAAGGTGCCAGAAAGAAGGCGTCGATCCTCGAATCAGCGCCGAATGCATGATGCCTTCTTGCCATGCATGCAGTGCCGCTGTATGCATGCAATGCCATGGATTATTACCCCATGCTGTGTCTCATTGGGGTTGTTTAAACTCTAGATGGCATATGGTACATTTGTGGGTGACCATTTGTACCACATAGTAATTAATGCAGATTTCACTCCATTGTGCCACCCAAAGAGGAGGACTCTCGGACTACATGCATGCATTACACACACACACTGCCTTCAATAGCTACATTATAAAAAACACTAACTTTGCAGAGATGTCAATGTTGGTGGTAAAAAGAAACCAGTTCCCATGAAGGTGATGGTTTTACTCTACAAGAGTGAAATTCATTGCACACTCATTTTGTTTTTGTTTTTTTTTTTGTTTTTTTTTGACTCAAAAGTCCTCCCTTTTTACATTGTGCCCGAGTTCGATTCCCGGATTGAGCCTTTGAAAAACCGTAGCCAAGGCGCGTCAATCCGGACCATTCGCAACGACGTCTTTTTTACAAGCTTGCAGGGATATGGAAGCCAAGTTCAACCATCCACGGGACAATCCATCAGGAGTGTGAATCGTGAGTCGGTCTACTGCTCTCTGCTCCATGTGTCCAAAGACGACGATCGATCGCATAGAGAGGCGTGGCCCTCATACGAACAAACACGATCTCTTTGGGTTTCCCTAGGATGTCCGAGAAATCCATAAGTTGTGACCGAGGAGATCGATCCATCCGATGCCCTAGTAATTAGGGATCGCCGAAACAACAGCAGCGCTAGTCCGAGAAGGTTCGTGTGCGCGAATGAATCCTTAACAAGAGAGAAAGCTTCCGAAGTGAACCGACAATTCCCGAGATGCACGGAACCGATGTATCATGTCTGCAGATGCTGACATATGGTCGATCCGAGATGGCCGAGCTCGCTCTCTCTCTCTCTCTCTCTGCACCACATTAAATGACCGTTTTGACTCGACCGTGCCCTTCATTGGACTCTCGCAGATTCCAGAGGATGCCTTACACAGATTCCAGAGGATTCCTCGCACTGGCATGCGGCCTTTGCACGAAATCCAACTGCCCTCTCGAGAAGACCATCCTAATATATTTACATATTTCTAACCCATTTTTACCATCATCTTTACCTCCCCTCCGAAGGACACAGAGTCGTTCTGCGAACATGGTTATCACGTTGTCCTCTTTTACGTTGACTAAATCCCGGAGGGGGGGGGAGAGTGCAAAACAAAGATGTGTAAGAGATGCAGAAGTTCTACTGGTATAGTCGACGGCAGTATGGACAAATTTGGTGTCGGTAAAAACAAGATGTGGTGGAGGACATGGTAGTAGGACAAAGCTGAGGCCTTCGATGAGAGCAAACTTCATGGGCACCTGTCCATAGCTTCACGGAACCACCGCTGCGAAATAGGATGCAAGCATTGCAGCCAAAATCAAACATCAGAATCACCTGTTTGGGGCTTCGGCTGGACTGGATGGAAGAACCAGCTCTTGTCGGCAGTTTTTACACAGTTCGGGGCCCCCTCGTAACTGCCCTCTTACCGTCTTCCTAAACCCTAAATCCAATTACTGCAGAAGCCGAGAGCTAAAAACAAACCCTAGATTTGTGTTAGAGACAATTTGGGCTTTTTAGGGAACAAATGACCAAAGTCACAAGGCTTACAAATACATGATCTCCCCCCTGAACCGACCAAAACCTGAAGTTTCGGCGTTTTCAAATCCCCAGATCTTCAGGGGTGCAGGCATGGAGCTCGATCAATAATAATACGAAAAGAAATGGGAAAAATCAACGGATTAAGAGTTTATTAAACAGTAATCTTCGGCGATGTGTTTTCGTTTGCTGGATACTCTAGAGAGAAGCCCTTCGCTTGTATTGTTCTTCGCTTGTTTTTGTACACTGGGGCATTTGCTATTTTGAAAACAGCATGCTCAATACACTTCCACATTCCATTGCTCCTGCTTTTTCAGCTGTCTTTTGTACTCGATCCAGTCATAACCTGCATTTGGTTTTGCAATCCACAACATAGATGAAACAGGAACATCTAGCTTCCAAAGTGCTGGGGCTTGTATCCAGAATGTGTTTTTTTTTTTGTGTGTGTGTGCGCGTGTATGTGCATGCAAGCTATGCATTTTAGTATATGGGGATGTGTGCATGCATACAAATACTTGTCTAAAATGTGCATGTATGTGTATGTATATTCATCTGTGTGTGTATATACATGTGTATGCATATCATACTTATGTGAAGTTCTGCAAATGCATGCTTAGCTTTCCAGGGAATTTCTCGCTTACCATCTCGAGCCGCCAATTCGGTCATGATGTCATCAATCCCCTTCTCCATTCCCTTCAAACCGCACATGTATACGAAAGTATTGTCCTTCTTGAGAAGCTCCCAGAGCTCATTCGCGTACTGCGCCATGCGTGTCTGGATGTACATCTTCTCGCCTTTCTCGTTCTGTTGCTCCCGACTCACCGCGAAATCGAGGCGGAAATTGTCGGGGAATTTCTCCTTCATCAGCTCGAATTCCTGATAGCACAAAACAATGGATTTCAGCCCAAGACCATAGCTCAAATCTTGTGCTAAACCCTAGCACAAGACCTTGGCACTGACTGATAGCTGGATTGATGGCTATGCCCATAGCACTTGCGTTGATTGTGGTTATACCTCTCTATAGAGTAATGTGCTGCTTGTAGGTACTCCCAAGAAAAGCCAAGCAAGTCCCTTGAACTGTCGGAAAAAAGCACAATGGTAACTAAGAAAGGAGATTCGCTTTATGCACCTAGATCCACAAGAAAAACCCTGCCTTCTCACCTTGTAATCTGCATGCTCTTCAAAAAACATCTTCCACAAAAAACCCCTAAATGGAGCTATGCCTGTACCAGTAGCAAGCTACAGAGGGCCGACCATGAAAAAAAACATTGTAAGGAACAATACTTCACAAGTCTGCTGGGTTTGGAAGGGTTTTTTTCAGCATCAAAAGACCTAAAACGTTTTAAGACTCGACTTTCGTTCACAGCACACTACGTCTTAGGGGACTTTTCCTTCTCAACACATCGTAAATCCCAATATATTTCTACAGTACACATTTGATATGCTTGTCCTAGAAAAAAAATAGAATATACCATTATAACAGTTGCATTCTCATCCTTTGGCATGAGCATTTCCTTACCGACCGGACCAGTTATTGCAACAGGTTCACCTGGCTTCAAATCACCTACGAAACACCATCCAAATGAGGCCTGAATCCTTCTTTTTTCTTCTTCGTTTTCTCGACATACTCTAATGAAGAATGGGCAAGACTAACCAGCGGATCATGCCCGCTTATGTCCATATCCTTAATGACAATGTAAATTATATTTTCTATCCAAATGTGCTGAAAAAAGCAGTCCTTACATAAGTAGTTGGAGCACACTCCCTTTACTTCTTCACCCTTGTCATTGGTGTATATGAGACGTTTGACGCAGAGAGAAACCTACAAAAATTAGCATTAGGATCTTGTCTAGAATCACATTTTCTGAAAAGCTGTGGATTTGATCAAGAAGAATATAGCAATCCTACAGTTTTCTTGTCACCGAAATCACCAAGTGCACTACTAGCGATGGAGTATAACCGTAGCTTATGAGGTTTCCCATTCGCATCGACTCCAGGAGGGATGACTCCAATAGATTGTCCTTCTCTATAATCCAACTTACCTACAGGTGCAAAATAAAAACCATCGTCACCAAAAACTTTTGCAATAATTACCTGTTAGCAATACATTTGAACATACAAGGTTCACCACAAAGTAATTGAGATTCCTCTAGTTGTGTTGGGTGGATTACTTGTGATATTACCAAGGAAATACATTAGCAGGGGCATTGCCATCAGGATGAGTCTCTATGACCTCGCTCATTAGATGTTTTCAATCACATACGTAAAGTTTCCGAGAAAATTTTGACGAGAATCGGTATCCTAAACCATACACCTTTATTTGACAAACAGTGCAACTAGGTTGCTCCAGTGTTATAAACACACCAAAGGCCAGACATTAAGCCTAAGCTAGTAGCCCAACCTTGCCATAAATGCGCCAAATCATCTCATCTAGGATTTCTGTAATTTGGAGCCTAACAATTAACTATTTTCTAGGAACGGTATCCAAGGCTTTGGGAAAAGCCACAAAACATCAATATAAGCTATGTTTACAATCACTTGATCGATCGATCGATCGAGCATCTAAGCACAAAAATATGTGTCATGAAACATATCTTCTCCATATTTACTGAATTCAGCCTAGACATTGAATACATGAAATTTGATGTATGATTAGGGTCGACAAGTGTAAATATATGACCACCATATGAGACAGCGAAGACAAAGAGTTTATGGTTGGTACCTTCTGTGCTAAAGGCCATGTGCCAAGTTTCTCCTGGAGCATCATCGCCGACAATCTTGGTGTTGAGCAAGCATAAGCCAGTGTAGGGAGTCTTGGGCTTAAATGTGTTGACAACAATACCCTCTTCATTCTTCTTCGATTCCTTCACCTCAGTTGCAGGAGCTTCTGTGGCAACGGAGGCCTTCACGAGTGGTGACCTGACATGCTTCAAGTGGCCAACTCGAATGTCTGCCCGGACATGTTGTCCATGAAGGAAAGGCTATCCCAAATATGATCATTGATTGCACACAACGAAAGAGATTTCGATTAGGTTCTGATTCTCTTGCACATAGAGACTATATCTACTTTATTTTCATGCAAGTTTCTCAGAATGAATGTGTAGACAATAAAAGCTTGGTAGTAGCCAGAAGAGATGTGCCATTATCCCCGCAAAGGGAACAAAACGAAGCCGGATGGAAACACTTTGGATCGAATGTGTACACAATAAGAACGTGGTAGTATCCAGAAGAGATGTGCCATTACCAATCGCATATTCCGATTGGAAAAGGGCGCGATGAGAGTATACAAGCATAAAATCACACATGCATGCATGCAATAAATATGTACAAGCATGGCTGCATGAGGCATATGCACATGCGTGCATTCGTACATACATGTGTGGAAACAAACATAGGCACCGACGGAAACATGGGGCATATGCACATGCGTGCATTCGTACATACATGTGTGGAAACAAACATAGGCACCGACGGAAACATGGGGCATATGCACACCGTGCATGCATGCACGAAAAGAGTACACGTCCCTATTTGCAGAGATACATATGCGCAGATACACACATGGATGGATATATGTACAAGCGCATGCATGTGTGCATGCTTGATGCACGGGCATACTCATCCTAAAGGCACACTGTATGCATCTTCTTAAGCGTTTACACACAACATACAGCGTAATACCCATGTGAAATCGCGCATGCACGATCACATCCCAACGAGCAACCGAATGTGCTACTTCTCCCCATCCATCCAAGAGCTCATCCAATGCATTGCCCAAGTCTGCTTAGAGATACATATGCATGCGAAAACAACACACATGCACGCATGCATACACAGGCATAATCATATCCCAACAAGCAATGAAACGTGCTACTTCTGCCCATCCATCCATCCAAGAGTTCATCCAATGCATTGCACAAGTCTGCTCAGAGATACATCTGCATGCGGATACAGCACACATACACGCATGCATACACAGGCATGATCACATCCCAACGAGCGCCGGAATGTGCTACTTCTGTACATCCATCCATTCATCCATTCATCCAAGAGCTCATCCAACAAATCTGCTTAGAGAAACGCATGCATGCGAATCCAGCACACACGCAGGCATGCATACACACAGGCAGTGCACAGAATTTTGCGAGCGTGAGAGGGAGGCAAAGAAATGACCGAAGTCGCACCTTGAAGGAAAGCCGATCCGAGGAGTGGGGGCGAGAAGAAGGGGATGACGACGATGGTGATGATGACGGGGTTGTGGAGAGGAAGCGATCGGAGGGAGAGGAGGAGGCCACGGTCACAGCTTGAGCCGCCATATCTCGTCGCTCTGTCGCTGCGTGCGTGCGTGCGTGCGTGCGTCTGAGGGCGAGAGACTCTGTCTGTGCAGACTCTCGCTCTGTGCGCGCTCTTCGGTTCAAGGAGATAATGGGCTCATTGAACAGCGGACACGTGGGCGCCAACCATTGGCGGGCTTCTCCTCACCATTTGCTGCTCTCTTCTGAATTCATGAAGATTCCAGTTTTATCCTTCCTAAGGGCTTCACAAGAATCTCTGCTTCTCTGCTTTCCTCTGCTCTCATCCGAACGATCGCGCGCAACAACGAGTGGACGGCAGACGAACACTGCCCCCCTTCACTGACTTGGCCAGGAATCTGTAGATTCCAGTTTCATCCTTTTAAAAGGCCCGGAAGAATCTCTGTCATCTGCTCTGCTTCCTTGCTCTGATCCCGACGAAGACCGGCATAAAAGGAGGGATTGACGCGGATCGAGCTTTGCCTGATCTCTCGTTGGCTTTCATTGCGTGTTCCGACTCGGCCGCTGGATCCGAGCCGATTGCATCCGGCGAATTCTGGAGCGACTCGAGATGCAATCAGCTGTTTGACATGCTTTAATACCTTAGGCGCCAACCTTCATTGCTGATTTACTTCGTCTGGAAGGGCGGGTGCTATGAAGTCGGCACCAAATGCACCAAACATCTGGGTTGTTCGATGTATGCTCATCTGATAACACTTGTCAGCAGATTTGTGCACAATCCTGACCGATCACACTGAACTACAGTGTGACATGTGTTCTGATGCTTGGTTTGTGTGAAAGACTTTTGCATCCGGCTCGACGTGAACAAGCCTTCGTCCTGGAGATGTCGACTCCAATGGCCATGCTAGCTTCGATATTGCAAGACATCTCAAACAGTCTAGAATCAAGACTTGTATACTTCTTTCGATTTGCCATGGAGCAATTTCTTCGGTGGGTCAAAACTTGAGAGTGCGCAACTGCTTCGACTCAATCAATTGCTTACATTCACTCATTGTAACATTCAGTTCAATCATCATTACTAGCTTAACGATGAAGCCTTTGTTGTATCAAGAGGTGACATTCTTTGCCTGCAAGTCTACAAGTAACTTGCTAATCCGTCCGATTTTAATCCTTGATCAGTTCCTTTTTTATCAACTTGGCTGCACCTGATTATATACAAGATTACCTGGTCCAATTAAAGTAGGTGTGAATAGCATGTGATCAAATCTTATAACCATCACGATGCGATGCCTAATGACTTCTGCTCCGAAACCTTTGGAAATCCAATTTTTTCCTTAAATTTCTATTGGGAGTGTCCGTGCCCTGTTTTGTGGGTTTGTTTGTCCAAAAATCACTGCCCTGAAAATCACTCCGGTTTCTTGGTTCTTTTGCCCTTTTCTCTGAAAACTCAAGCTTCTTTTTTCTGCCCTGTTTTCTGCTGAAAATCAACGCTTGATTGTCATCAGTTTCTTCTTCCCTGTTTTCTGTTTGCACTCAAGTTTAGAAGAGATCTGAACTTGCTAGCATCTCTGTGGGCATAAAAAATAAGGGTATACTCATTTAGCTTACTGCTTGTCCCTTTTTTGCCATTTGTGTTATTCATTCTACGTTAAGGAGCTACTTTTCTTCGCAAAAATCTAATTTAGGATACATTTCAATGCAACGCATCTGCAACTTGGACTTCCAAGTTTAAGGTGCACACACCTGCATCTGTCAAAAACAGATCAACCCCGCTTGAGACCAGGAACCTACAATTGACTCTTTTGTAGACATCATGCGTCCTTACAGATCTCATATCTCAAACAGAGACTAGAGAACTCAAAATATATACAAAGCACACAATACAGATTCGCCATTCCATTTGTGCATCGAGTCTGAACAAATTGTTTCACTAAGCAAGAATATAAAGTTTAACCACGTATGGCTTTGATAGGGAAACAACAACTTTGTATTTCCGACTGTATTGAATCTAGACACTTAGTTTTACTCCTATAAAGCTCCGGCAAATATTGCTTTGCATTGGACATATATCATATATTACATTGAGAAAAGAGAAGAAATGAACAGTATAGGAAGACATTCAAAAAATCAATAATGCTTTACAATTTGCCACTCTAATGATGGCGTGCACATATGTTGCATGCCATTGCTTGGTTGCAACAAAAGAACAAGAGGTACATCTCAACTTCCTAAACTGTACATAAATCAAATACGCAAACCTCTTGCTCACAATATGAATTGATTCAACTGGATGCTAAACCCATCAGACAACCTAGGTCCTTCTTAGCCTGCAAGGACAATAAGCACCTTCATCATTAACTTACATAAACAAAAAAAATTGCATAACATAAAGCTGTCATATACCAGCATTTCCTTTACCATACGCAAGTGATGATTATTGCATCTAAATATGACAGAATTTGTGTTTAATGTGTTTCTGAATGTGTGTTTGTGGACGTGTGTGTCTGTCTGTCTGTCCGTAGACATTAAACCAAGAACCAGTACAATTATTCAATCAGATTCTATTAGATACCAAAAAATACCGAAACTTGAATATTGATGAATAGATTGTAGAGTCTTGATATAGTTAGAATGTACAAACAAATTATAAACGCTACCTGAGAGGAAGTTGTGATGAGAAGGGATTGATTGTCTTGCTTCATCCGTCCTAGTAAATTGGTTTGGGTGCATTATCTGTTGCTGAGGGGCTGAAGATATACTTTGTGTTTGCGTAATCACCGTTTCAGTACGATTCACATTCTCAATTTCAATCTGACAACAAAAAGCGAACTCAAAAATCTAGATAGTATGGATTGGAATCCACATTATGCAAGCATAGTAAACCTTAACTACTGTAACGAGAATATCAGAATAAAAACTTAACGATAAACCGATTAATCATAATCTTCCATATAGTAAAAACATCACATTCTGTCTATAACATTGTTGTAAACAAATATCAGAATAAGAACTCACTGATCTGCTTCATCATAAGCTTACATATATAAAAGCTTAGAGCCTATGTTTCGACAGATTTGATTACCTTGAGGTAGTTTACAATGTCCATTGTCGATGGTGCAACTCCATGTTGATTGTGAATCCAATGGAAAAGATTCTCCTATGACCACATAAAAATTGTTGTGACAGATATAAAATTATGATGGACTTCAACTTTAATCCGACAAATAGAAAAGCACTTTAATCAGGAAACATGCGCTTAAGCAACAAACATTTCATTATATCTAGAGATATCCATCAAAATCCTTAAAAGCAGTTCCTACTCGAACAGCAACTTCAGCACAAACATACTTATTTATAAAAACCAACTCTATAGAAACGTGGATTGAATAGTACAAATTCCGAGTAAAATGGAACAACAGAATATTAGAAATCCAACATCGAATGCAACAGCATAGCATGAACCCTCGAGAAAGGATACAAGGTCTCAAAAGCTAGACAAAAGTTGTCAAAAAAGAAGGAGGGGGAGGGGGGGACTTGCAATGGAATATTACTTTGATGATAGTCCCTGAGACAAAAAACTTGGACATGTATCCCCCAAATTTATACATACACACAGATAGCCATATACATGTATAGACATTCATACAGGCATGCATGATATGAATGCCATATCAGAGTACAGAGAGACAAAGAAATGTGAAGGTAAGAGAATGGACGTAAGAAGAATAATAAGGAAACAAAACGAGAAAGGAACTTTGGATTTCATCAACAAAATACAAACTTTTCGATTGGAACGGAATAAGCCGAATTTCAGAACGCGGACACGACACTAAATAAGAAGTAGCAAAATCGTCCAGCGAAATAAAGCCGAGGATTTACGGGAATTTTTCTGTTTTTCTTTTTTTGGGGGGGGCGGGGGACATGAGAAGATAGATCTCGTACAATGGCGTGCCTCTGTCCGGCCTGGAAAGCGATCTTCTGCTGGTGATGGGCCTGCGTGTAGAGATGGGAGATGGCGTTGGCCGCAGAGCAGAAGGACGCATGGAGAAGATTCCTCCCCCCGTCGTCGATGCCGGCTGCTCCTGCTGCGGCGGCGGCGGCGGCGGCGGCGGCTTCGGATCGCCGCCTCTTCATGGCTCGATCTCTGCTCTCGCTCTCTGATGGCCTGTTTTTAGCGTTCATTAGAAGTGAATTTCGCCCACCAAATGAAAGAAGAAGAAAAGAAGACTGCGGATGCATGCCAGGCCATGCATGTGTCCATGCATGTGCATGCATCTGGAGCGTGGTATGTATGCATGCATGTGCGTGTGCGTGTGGATATGTATGCATGCATGCATGTGCGTGTGCGTGTGGATATGTATGCATGCATGCATGCATGCATGTGCCTGTATGTGTGTGTGCGTGTGTGTGTGTATTGTCGAGACATTCGAGTCTGTGTTGTTCTCCTCGCTCTTGCCACATATCCATGTCCCGTTTATTGCAGGATCTGAGGTGCGATCCGGATCTAAGCTCATTAGTGGTGGTGGTGGTATTTATTATGGATCTGCTGATGATGAGCAGTATTAGTGAGGATATTATAGAGAATGGCGTGGATTAAGGGTGATTAACCACCTGGGCCCAAGCAACAGATTGAAAATGAATTCAGCATACCATAATATTACATTCGATTATACCTCAGAACTTAACAATTACGAAACCGGTGACAGGGATACCAAGACAGTTTTTATAGCGTCTCGATACGTTCACGTTCCTCTTCCTTCCTCGCGAGTTCTGATCTGATAAAACGTCTTCTGTTTTGTTTCGTTCTTGCTTGCTAATTTTGGTTCGCTGTATCATTCCCTCTTCTTCTTATTTTGGGGTTCGATGCACCGTTTCTTGTTCGTGATATTTGTTCCGGATCCAATGCAAAGATCTTTGTTAACGATGCCTTCACAAATCCAACCACACTTACCTCATTAGTTTGCTTGATTAAGATCTCACTTATTCGTCGATCGTGCCTTCCATTTCAAAAACGACCGGTTCATTGTGTCATTTTTCATTGTAAATGTTGATCCAGGGTTTGTTATGTTTCCGAATAAAGTTTTGACAAGGTAACTACTCCATTGAAAAGCATACCAAGATTATTTGCAAGGCATTTCATGGACCGTTCACATGAGGTACGAGCTGTTCTACGGCATTTTCTTGCATGTAATTAATAACAGATGAAAGGTCTTAAATTCCGATTTCCAGGCAAGTGTAGCCTTATGATATGGTAGGCCTTTCAAGGTCCCGAGTTGGGTTCAAGGCACTTATTGATCACATCCTGAGAATCCGTTTTGGAGGTTGGTCAGTTATCACGGACAACAAACGAATTCTTCGACCTCAAAGACGAGACAAATGTAATTTGGACCTGTCGAAATGACCATGTGGTGGCAAAACACACACGTATGCAAATTACAACTGCAGGCTGCAGCAAACGGACAGACAGAGCAGGAGAAGACATGCATGCACTATGCTCCGTGATACGGTGCGTCTTCAGAACTCTGGAATCGTGACCTTGGACCCGCAACTGCTGTTGGGGAACGAGGGGCACCGAATGATGGTGGACGCATCCTTGTCGACGCAAGTGTAGATTTGGAAGACTTGGCGATGGGTGGACGAATCGTGTCCGTGGTCGTGCCCCTGGTTGCACTGGATGCCCGGGGTCTGGCCGATGGCGCTAGTCAGGGCATTGGAGATGCTCGAGAGGCTGTAAGTGCTTCCGTCGTCAGTGATTCCTGTGGTCCAAACAAACAAATGGAGGAGGGGGAATGATCAGAAAATGAGTCGGATACTGGCACAGGGTCGAACCCGAGATGTTATGGGGGTAAGATATGTGGGAAACTAATTATCCTAAGACGGGGATAAACCCATATGGTCACTGGAGAGCTGTGAACATAACTGATTTCCCACTTATGTTACCCTTAAACCAATCCAATTAGCCTTATACATTGGTTCCCAACATTACTGCCCACGAACAAATACCTGCATCTTCTAAGGCGGAGAGGATGTCAACCCTTTTGACGAGGCCGAGCGCGGCCTGGAAGTAGGCGCGCTGGCCGAGGCCAGAGCAGGTGCCGTGCTTGCTCCACTCGTGCGACCAGAAGCGCTCGCCGTCGCTGCTCGGGCAGCTCAGGGAACCCCAGTACTTCTGCAGCTGCGGCTTCAGGTCCTCGATCTACCATCGAAACAATCAAGGGTTTTTCTTTTCTTCCTTTTTTTCGTACTAGCATTAATGGGATGCATTGTACAAATCGAACCAGCAGGTGCAACTACAACTTGTTCTTTGCTGATTTACGAATTCTACTTCTTGCGACGAGGAATCCAGTCTAGCCGCACGTACTACAGAAGAAGAAAAACAAGATGCATTTGAATTTGTGCACACACACACACACACACACACCAGAGATTCGTCGAACTCGTCACCGTCGCAATTCGATGGATACGAGCCATCTTCGTTCTGCGGCCAAAGGCCATGGATGGAGAAAGCCGCCTCTGGCTTGCCAGTGGTCGGGTAGCAACAACTGCCGTGCTTCCCCTTGTTGCAGTACGATCCTGGCCACTGGAACAACAACAACAACAACAACAACAACACATTGACAAACAGTCGAGTCTCTAACAGGAATCCAATTGTGTCTTCAATATGAACTACAAAGTCCTCTACCTGTTGGACAAAGTAGAAGTAATCGAAGTCCTGAGAATTAGCGGGGAGAGGCAGGATGCAGAGAATGGCGAGGCAGACGATCGAAGCTAGGCAATGCCGAGCGGAGGCCATGAATGACTAAACACTAATCTTATTGCTAGATCTGAGGTATGTATGTATAGTTGTCGACGCCATCTATCTATCCATCTATATACAGCGAGCAACACAGAGACAGAGTCATGGTTTGACAAACAGGTTTGCTACATGATCCTTGGCTCCTCGAATATGCTAGTCGCGCGATCCCGATTCCTCGTGGGGGCGGATGGTGTGTGACACAATATTGATCACATCCCATTCGTTTGGGATACACACACAGTGCTCAAAGCACGCATTTGTCAGTTGATTGCATCGTGCTTGTCTCTTTCTAACTTCCAAAAAAAGAAATATGTTCCAGAGAGAGAGAGAGAAAGAAAGAAAGAAAGATATATTAACATCTTCTTACGCCAATATGTATTGGCAACTTCTAAAGGCCAGCAGGGCCCATAAGAGAAGCTTATACAACAGTACAACCCAAAGGAAACAGGAGGAGAAACTGGAGAAATGGACATGTAAAAAAGATTAAGGCAATGCGCTTGCTCGCTACCTTCATGCGAGTCACACTTGCATCAAAACCTTCTGATCTTTCTCGAGTGACTTGGACGGAACCACAAACATGATTGCTTTTCTTCTAACTAGTTTGCATGATGCCCAACCCTTTTGCGTGCTGCGGATTTCTCGACAGCATTTCAATGTTCTTTGACTTTTCCTGGGCTTTCCGCGACAGAGGCCGAGTGGTGCCGGTATACATCTATATTTATTGACAACGATTGTTACTCGCTGTCTATATATGGTGAAAAAAATCGTAATGAGGTGTTGGTCAAGATTAAGATGAACACTATTCGTCTGCTTCTTTGGCTCTAAAATATACACGCCTTATTTCCTCCACTACCAAACACAAAGCGACAGAGCACAAACGCGTGGAGATGGATGGGGGGGAGAGTCAAAATCGCCTCAAAATGGATGTCTTAAGGCTCCTTGCGACCATTTCCATTGAAATCATAGAGCTATGACAGAAGCAAGTCAAAGATAACCAAAAAAAAAAAAGACAAACAAACAAAGTAACCCTTAAAAAAAAGTATTTATGAGATACAAGTCATCTGAGACTTTGGCCGAGATACAGAATATCAAACGGTTACTCGCTGATAAGTTTGAGATGAAGGATTTGAACGGCTTGCACTACTCCTTAGGCATCAAAGTACTCCAGGCTCTTGATGGGTTTTTGCTCCCACAACACTATTATGAGACGATCTTGCTCTATAAGTTCAGAAGGACGACTGCAAGCTTGTCTCAATGCCCCTAGACTCGATTTTGAAGCGGACAATAGATTCAGGTGAATGAATATCAATAGATCACTGGAAGTCTGATCTATCTTACAATTACCCGACCAGATGTCTGCTACTTAGTAGGACTCCTTATAGAGTTGACCACATCTCGCTGCGCTAAGCGGTAACATAGTACATTCATGACGTGTTTGGATTGTGACATCCTTTACCAACACAAGGAACCCGTCGAGTTGAAGGGGCTTGCAAATGCCCATCGGGCAAACAATGCATCTGACATGAGATCTGCATCGGGATTCATATTCTTGTTCAAAAGTGGAACAATCTCATGGAGTAGCAAGAAACACTCGATGGTATGGGAAAGAATGTTTAGACTATTTGCTCGGATGTGTAACAAAGGCAATATTTCTCGGGGTTCTACTCTATGGGCAACTAATACGACAACCATTTTAAGGTACGAGACTGAATAGTCACAATTGGTATGGAGGGTAGAGAATGATAAGATCACCACATCTTCCCATAATGCTATTAGATCATATGAAGGATATGAGCCAAAGTTTATGAATAATTAGACACTTATAAGTAGTTTAACTGTGTGGTAGATATGAAATGGACGATGCAGTGTAATATTTGACAATATTTTCATACCTCTAGAAAAGACGGTGAGGAACATATGGGAGGATTTATGTCATACATTGAGAGGGCAAATTGAGGCAAAGCATAAGCAGACCAACATGGAATCCTTGCGAAAGCTTGGTTTTATTCAACAATGGAGAACAACTTAGGTACTTTCAAGCACTCCAATACATTTGGAGTGGCACTATTCTCCCCCGAAATGGATTTTCCCAATGCGTACAATCATACCATCCGATGCATGATAAGCCGCCACTCGGTCGTCAACGCAAACTTTGTGCCAAACCATGGGCATTGTGACGACGAATATGCACGGTAATAGCCACCAAGTCATCCATGCAGCTTGCGACAACGATGGCTGCTGGGATGACAATGCAGGCATATGTCCAATGAAACCCTCTAGTGCATGGCAGCGATTCGGTTGTTTGTATAACAACTTGCATCGACGATGCCCATTACAACGATTATATGAACAGGCATTGAGCAATGCTGCCCAATAGAGCGAAACATTTAAGATTTATGGAGGACGAAAATATTCTTAAGATTTAAGATCCGTCCATCCATCGATGTCATCTACATTCGAAAGTCGCGAGAAACTGTTTCCGGCCCTAAAACTTAAACAATCGAAGCAGTGAAGCAGAGTGTTTTCATGCAAAGATACTGTTCTGGATGATCATGTACATTGTGTTTGATGATCAGACATGTTTTAATAGAGGGGCATTTCCAGAGAAAATAGGAGGGGCATTCCTGTGAATTATGGAAAACCTTGTTTTCCAAAAACCCTGATTTTTCCTAGGGTTTGCTCTTCTCTCTCAGACAGCTTCGAGCTTGCAAAACCCTAGCGATGGCGAAGCGGAAGTCGGGAGCTGCATCTACTCCCACCGGCGCCGCTACTACCATGCGCGAACCTGCGGCGGCGTTTCAGGATGATGAACCGGATTTCCCTCGAGGTTTCTTGTTCGTTTTCTCTCCGCGCGCACGAGAGAGAGAGAGAGAGAGAGCGATTCTCGAGAGAGAGAGAGAGAGACGTGTTACTTGTGTATCTGCAGGGGGCGCATCTGCACTCACACCATCCGAGGTACAGGAAGTACGGGCACAAGCCGAGGCGGAATTCGAAAATGAAGGGAAAATTAAGCGGAAAAAGCAGAGGAAAGCCGATCCCTTAGATGAAGACAGGACCTTCGTTGGAAAAATTCCAAAGTCCGTCGATCTTCTGCGATTCAAGGTGTTACTTTGCTTCGTGGAAAATAATCTATTTCTTTCTGTGGGCATCCCTGCTTGCACCCGAAAGTCGCGGCGTTTCTTATGCTTGCACAAAATGCTTATAATGCGCTCCATATACTTTATCATCCCCCCCCCTCTAATTTATACAAAGAGCTTCGTTTACAAAGAGCGTAGTTTTACTACTGCAACTCATATTTGTTGTCTTAGTTTAATTTACTTCTTATGTCTTTTGCATGTTGTCAGGTCCTTTTTTACATATTAAAAACCCTTCTTTTCTTCTGCCTGTGCTAGAGTTTGTCTATTGGAATGAAGCTATGGGGTGTTATACAAGAAATAGGAACAAAAGATATGGTCATCAGTCTTCCAGGTGGTTTACGAGGCTTTGTTAAAGCTGAAGATGCGTCCGATTCTTTCAGCAAGGAGGAGGTTAGTTGGTAACCAGTATACACTGATTGGTGAATGGATATGCATATCTGTGTTTTTTGTAATGTATACGTGTACACGTGGTATGATTATGTCGCTATTGTAAACGCAGTCCTTTTCTCATATTATTTCACAAACATGTACCAATAAGCAATTGCATGTTTTTCCAGATGTTATAGAGCATAAGCTATAGACAATCATTGATTTTCCCATTGAAAGAGAAATCTGCTTTTCTGAAGTCTGATGCTAGTTCATTCTAATATTTTTTCACATCTTGACTTGTCAGATCGCTTGTATTCTTTGAAATGATCTAGTTTTTGAATGCAGGGACGGGATTTTATTTCTCTGAGTGAACTTTTCTCTGAGAGACAACTGGTACCTTGTGTTGTGACTTCACTGGATGTGTCAGATAGTAAGGAACAACAGAAGAGAAGTAAGCGCATCGGCTTATCACTAAGGTTGAGTAACCTTCATAAGGGTTTGACCATAGACTCAATGCATGAAGGCTTGGTGAGTTTTCTCGTTCTGAAGGGAAAAGAAACTTTTGCAGATACTTCAGGTGTTTTTGAGCAAGTCAAGCGACAATCTAACCTTTGGTTGGGCTTTATCTTGTAGGTTATACATGCATTTGTCGCTAGCATAGAAGATTATGGCTATCTTTTGTCGTTTGGTGTTCCGGGCATAACAGGTTTTCTGCGTTCTTCTGACACAGCTGGTGAGCTCTTTCTTGTATATTCGTTTATTAAAATTGATGAGATCTGGAAAGGGATAATTTGAGGAATGAAACTAAAATTCTGAAATGCTAAAGTAGATTATCTGGCATGTGAGCCTTACTGAATGAGATGTAGTAACCTGCTATTCCTACTTTAAATTGTGTTCTATTTCTCTTCAGGATTTCTATATTCGTTTCTTTTGTTATTATTCAATCATTTGTCACCTTTTCCATGCTTTCTAGTTTCTTGTTGTAATTGTTTTTACATGTAATCTGTTCTTCGCTCTCTGTCTGTATGTGCACATGACTGACTCAGTAATGCGGGATTGGGTGTTTGTGGGCATAAGTCTTTGGGTTATATTTCTTGAAAATGTTTTTTCAATTATGGTGATTTGTTGGTCATCAGGTCTCTCTCCAAGCTTGAAAAAAGGCCAACTAGTACAAGTTTTTGTGGAATCAATTGATAAGAAACGAGGATCAGTAATGTTAAAAGCTGATCCAGACCTAGTCTGTTCCCATGTGGTACATATGATTCCTTTGATGTAAATCTAGTTCCATATTTCTTACATTTACATGGGATAAAATCTCTATCCTTTTTTCAGACCAAGGAGCTTGAAGGGTTGACATTAGAGCTTCTTGTCCCAGGCACCTTAGTGAATGCAAGAGTTCGAGCTGTTTTGAAGAATGGACTCTTGCTTTCATTCTTAACATATTTTACAGGAACTGTAAGTAGATTTTTGTCTTCAATTGGCGGAAGCGTAATATCATATCCGTGACATAATTAATAGGGGCTCCATGCAGGTGAACATCTTTCACTTAGAAAACCCGCTTCTTCAGTCGCGATGGGAAGAGCATTACTCCGAAAATCAGCGTGTAATTTCTTTTCTATTGCACTTTCTGTTATACTCCTTTTCATGATTGTGGAAGAATAAGGTGGAGTAGTTTTCACATTTCTTTATGTACTGGTTGTGGAATGTTGCCTGAAATTTTCCGCATAGCAATTTTTCTTATCTGGCAGTTAACTTTTGTTAACCATCCCTTTATTTGCAGTTGAAGGCAAGAATCCTATATGTTGATGATACAACAAAATGTATTGGCCTGACATTAAATGCAGATCTGGTTCAGAACAAGGCCCCAAACATTGTAAGCGCCTTGATTTACCTGCAAAAATAGGGAAAGTGGTGACCAAAATGTGCACATATTAACGTATTCTCTTGTTTGTAGAACACACGTGTAGGTGAGATTTTTGAGAAGACGATTGTACGAAGAATAGATTCTACTTTAGGCCTTCTCTTGGAACTTCCCTCCAAAGAATCTTCAGAAGCTGGTTATGCGCATGTAAGATAAAGGTTTTCATATGCCTCAGTGATTCGGAGAACTGCTTACTTCTGGCAGGTTTTTGATGTTTTTTCTAAACAGATTTCAGATGTATCTGATAAGCACATAGAAAGGTTGCATGACAAATTTAGGGGTGGAAAAATAGTCAAAGGGAAGGTCATAGGAAAACGGTTAATGGATGGGCTTGCAATAGTTACTCTGAAGGTGAGTTTAGAGTCGTAATCTATTGTTATGATTTTCTTGCCTTTATAATGATTATAATGGCCATTGTAACATAATTCTAGGATTCGAAAGTAAATCAGACTCTCTCCAGCTGTTCGGATTTACAGTCAGGAGTAGTAGTGCATGGAGAAATAGTAAGTGTGGAGGATTTTGGAGCATTTGTGAAAATTTCAGATTGTGTGAAGGCATTGTGTCCCCTACAGCACATGTCAGAATTTCAAAGATCCAAACCAAGCACCAAGTTTCAGGTATAGTGTTGTAGTTTTAGTTTCGTGGATTCTTGCATGTGGGTGTCCCAGAACAACATGAAGCAGGAAGTAGTTGGTCTTCGCCACCTGTGTGACTGGGTGTTGATGTGAACAGGTGGGAGTGAAAATGAAGTTCAGAGTGTTAGCATGTGACGTGGACACAAAGAAAATCACTTTAACACGCAAGAAAACAATGGTAAGTGGTTGTTCCTGAAATGATTTGCAAGTTTTACCATACAGATATAATTCTAATATGCTAATTTCATTGCAGCTGTCCTCTAAACTGAGACCATTGCTCTCATATGAAGATGCAGTTGAAGGACTTGTTACACACGGCTGGATTTCAGGAATTGAAGATTATGGATGCTTTGTGCACTTTTACAACGATGTGAAAGGGCTTGCGCATAGGTGAAATTAAGGCTCAGAGCAGTACCTCCATGTTATATTGTCCCTTTCTATTGTTTTCTTTAATCCTGTATCTAAATGTTTGCATGTTTTTCAGAACTAAGTTGGGCCTGGAACCTGGTGTAAAACCTGAGTCTGCTTTCCAGGTGGGGCAGGTTGTGAAATGCAGAGTTCTTAGAGTGGATCCTGTAGCTCGAAGACTTTCTCTCAGCTTTATTATATCTTCTGAAAGGTTGTTGCATCCATTCTCGTATATTTTCACCCATGCAATGAATGACCTTGATATTCATATGTTGTGTTTTATTTGCAGCTTGCAGGGCACACAGGCAGATGATAATGTTGCACAGTCGATCGCCATTGGGGATGTAGTTTCGGGTGTTGTCGCTTATATTTCTGACACTGCAATTACGTTTGATGTCCCTTTAACTACTGGTGGGGTTGCCAAGGCAATTATGAAAACGGAACTACTTTCAGATACTGCAGGTTTGGAAATAAATTATGCAGAAGCTTTTTAGCTCTCTATAATTCTTAGGTGATAAAAATGGAAATAATTTATCTGTGTTTCACCTTATAATGAGATAATGTCTGTTTGGTGAAGGACATGTTGAGCAGATGAAATCTGTCCTCAAAGCTGGATGCAGATTTGAACGTCTTCTTGTTTTAGGTGAGCTATTTAATGTGAACGTGTAGTTTTCCAGTTTTTCTTGTACCTGATCAATGCAGTTTCTTGTACAGAACATTATGATCAGAAGATAATTGTCACGTCAAAGTATTCACTGTTATCAGCTAAGTCCATCCCTTCAGATATCTCCCAATTGAATCCTCAGGAAATAATTCCAGTAAGTTCTGTCCAAAATAAGTGGCCTACACAATTTTCTAGTTGAAATGTACTCAAGGCTTATTTTTTGATAGGGGTACATTGCAAGCATCACAGGCGGAGGTTGTTTTGTTCGCTTTCTTGGAGGCCTCACTGGGCTTGCAAGTCTATCTCAGGTGACTATTAACGAAGGCTGAAAGGCTGGTGGAGTTGATTAACTCTTCCCTCATGGTATAAAGTTAGTAGTATTGCATTAGATAGTAATTCTTTCTATATAACAGCTTAGGAGTTGGCTGAACCATTGGCTCAGGTAATGTGCCACAGCTCCAAGTGACTTGAAATCAGTTAAACTTCAAAAGTAGGGGCTCAGCTCAAAGCTGGGGTGGTTTTAGCTGTTCTTTTTTTTGTTAGCGTAAGTCCTTAAGTGGCTTAGTGCACCTCTGGCCTCCAAGCTGCTCCAAATTTATTTGTGCTGTCACTGCACCTGTAAGCTCTTGTGCTGTACTGGAAATAAAATCTGTTCTCTCTAATTTTTGGTAGTTGTCAAATCACTTTGTGCACGATCCTCATCAACATTTTTTAGTGGGACAGTCAGTGCGAGCGCAGGTCCTGGAGGTAATATTTTGGATGTTCAAGTTGGTGATCTGTCCAACATCAGCATTCTTGCTGAATGGCTGTCGTATCTTTTAAATTACAGGTGAACTTAGAGTCAAAAAGGTTCACTCTATCTCTGAAGCAATCACAGTGTTATTCAACTGATGTATCTCTGCTGCAAGGTTATTTTCACGAGGAAGAGAAGGTAAAGTGTTAAATAGGACTCTATCTGCATAAAGGCAGGGAAATCATAAACCTTGACAATCATTCTTATGTAAGGCAGATTGTTGCATTGAATACGGAAATGGTAGATGGTAGTGCTGACCTGGACTGGGAAGGCATCGATATAGGGAGATGCATACAAGGGGAGGTTCAAGATATCAAAGAGTATGGTGTTATTATAAATATTCAAGGTCACAAAGATGTGGTGGGATTTGTGACACATCATCAGTGTAAGCTGATAAACTTTTCAAATTTTATCTGTAGGGAATTATATTTGTGCACCATTTCTTCTGTTTTTCATACATAAAGAATGGATCCATAGTCTTTATTTGTTTGAAGCCATTTTTTTTTGAGGATATGCTATTTTTTTTGTATTATTAGTAGGTTGTCCTGTTGAGGTAGGACAGAATGTAACTGCGAGAATATTGGATATTGTCAAAAGTGATGGGATTGTTGATCTTTCGCTTCGACCGGATCTAGTCAAAAGTGAAATAGTAGCAAAATCTTCTGTAAATAAAATGGCTCGCAAGGTACCAAAACTTTTCCTTATTGTATATTTTTGTGTTCTTGCTTGGTTGGCGTTGCCTGAACTCATTGTTGAACCAGTTATTGGTATATATATTCTTTAATGAGAACAACACCCAATCTTTTATCTAATGGCTGAGTACGTCCAAGGGAAGAAGCAATTCTGTGAACTGTGTTGTAATCACTGAACCTACATTTGAACTTGGCTAAATTTGTTATCAAGTATGAATATGAAGTGGTTACCTCTACATTGCTTATACACCATCCTGCCGGAACACTTGGAAATAGCTGTAGACAGGTAATATAGCATATTCATAACATGGATTGTACATGTGATGGTTTTGGGTTTGTATTGATTGTGTGTTAATGGTAGTATATGGTTTGATATAAGATTGAAATGTATACTGCATAAACAAACACAAATCTTATTTTAGCAATGTGATTCTGTGATGAGAATGTCCCATGTGTAAATATAATTGGGCAGATATGATGTGTTGAAATCAAGTGGGCATTCTCGCCAGCCACTGCTGTGTTGCATCACATGCAAAATAATCATGTTGCACATCTGCTGCTTGCTTAGCATCTCCAAGGTTGTTCATTCTACCACTATTGAAGCTTAGCTTAGGACATGTTGCCGGCTCTGTACCATGTGCTTTTTCTATCCGAGGACTTGTAAATATGCGTGTTAAATATTTATAAACGTGTTTGCTTCGTGATTAAAGAAAGCCAGACATTTTTGGAGTTCCTGGTTAGTTTAGGAAATTTAAGTTTGGTGGCACTATATGTAAATGGTGTTTAGTTTTCCTTGCACTGATGGTCCTTGGTGTCCATTATCAGAGGGAGCTGGAAATTCAACAAAAGGCATGGGCTGTGATTGAATTGATAAAGGACGAGTATCTAGTAAGATGACCTCATAATTGGTTGATGTTTTTTTATATGGTGTACATAGAAGGTGTCAATCAACTTGACAAATTATTTTCAGGTATTGTCAATGCCAGATCATGGTAACATTATTGGTTTTGCATCAGCACATGATTACAATGTGAGGGTGGATCCACATGAAAACTACACACTCCATCAAAGGTAGGGTTAACCAGTCAAGTTAATTTAGGTGAGTATTAGAGCTGTAACTTGAATTCTAAAACTTCTAATGAATTCTGCTTGTGCAGAGTTGAGGTGATTGTAGGAGCTCTACCAGAAACTTCTGGAGTTGGCAGATTACTTCTCCTTCTTACGAGATTTAGTGATCCAGTTGGAAGTCAAGCTTCCAAAAGGTTGAAAAGAGATGCACAAAATGTAGGCCTAAACCTTATCAATGTAGAGGTATGAATCTGTTTATGTATCTAATTTCTGAAACAAAGACAAGAACTTCAATGACGCATTCTTATTTGTTAGGTGACTTCCATTGAACCTTTGGAAATGCAAGTAAAACTTGGTCAAAGCTTGGTTGGAAAAGTGCATATTACCCAGGTAAGTTGTTATATCAGCTTAATACACGATTGCTTTAAGCAGAAGGCTCCTAAATATAAATAGAGGTACAGAAAACCTCAGAAACTGTTGGGTATTGCGTTTATATGAATGGAGGGATGTTTAAATTATCCTTTGCTGCAATTAACTGTATATTCTGTCATTTTAGAAACCTGTATCTGTAGAATGTAGCATTGGTGCTAATAGGTTTGTTGTTCGGCATACAGAGAGTTAAAGTGTCCAACCCAAAAGAGATAGGTACAAAAGTGTGGAGTTTTCTACATGGTTTTAATACCATGCGAAATTGTAGGAATCTTAGTTAAAGTTCATAGGTGGATAGATTTTGCTATATATCTCTTTGAGTGTGTCGATGATTTTAAGACAAAGTTGCACCTGCTACCAGCCGTATACTGAAGCTCAACAAAATTGCATTTGGCTTGCTCAGGTGACAGATAAATTTGTGGAAGACAACCCATTAAAGCAATATGAAGTTGGACAGACAATTACAGCTAAGATTTTGAGGAAATTTAGGCCTACAGATGATAATAATGCAACACGAATTGTGGATTTGACTTTGAGGCCATCTTTGATGGGTACGTAGTTTGCAATTCTTAATTAGTTATTTGTTTTTAGTTCTGCAGTTAACCTTATCATTGACCTATCTACTGTTATCTGGTCAGGCTCTTCTGAAAACGTTGAAGGAGCTGATAATTTCTTTCCTTTGCCTACTCTTGATTCTCTGCAAGTAGGGCAAGTTGTCATAAGTTATGTAAAGGAAGTCCATGATGAGTGGGCTTGGTTGCTTCTCTCACCCAGTATTATGGGCCGCTTATTTGTGCTTGACTCTTCCTTTGAGCCTGTTGAGCTGGAACGTTTCAAGGAACGGTTTCAAATTGGACAGCCTGTCAAATGTAGAGTTACAAAAATTGACAGTGAAACTGGCAAACTTGACCTTTCAATACGAGCTTTAAATTCAAGTACAGATTTTTCTGATATAAAGGTTAACGAAATTCTTGGTGGAAGGGTATCAAAGATACTTCCTGGATCAGGTGGTCTGAGTGTACAACTCGGTGCACACCTTTTTGGCAGAGTACATGTAGCTGATTTACTGGATAGTTGGAAGGATTACCCAACAAGCAATTTTCAGGAGGGACAGTTTGTTAAGTGTGTTGTCATAGACGTGAACAAAAGTGTCATTGGAAACATGCAAATTGATCTTTCTTTGAGAAGTTCCCTAGTCAATTTGGATGATGGCGGAAAACCCAAAAGCTCGAGGTACTAATTCCTCCGCATCTTAGCTTTCATGATTTCAGCTTGCAAAGCTAGTTTTTTCAAATCGACTTTCCTATTCGTATATACATGCAAATCATACGATTGACTACATATGTTTCCAATCTCTCATTTCCGCAAGTCTTTGATTGCGATCCAGGATTGAGCTCTTATTTTATATCAATGTTCCATTTTGGCATCAGAATTGGACCATCACTTGATGTATTGATTCTTTCTGTTTTTTGCCAATCATGGCTAGATAGTCTTTTCTGCTAACAGGCTTTTCCTGTGTTATGGAATGATTTTTATAATATATACAGAAGCTGCATTTCAATATGAATCTCTTTCATGATATAGGTCTTCAGTTATCTCAGCTCAAAACATTGATGATTTGAGAGTGGGAATGGAAGTTCAGGTATGGCTTCGCCTTATGCTAGTAATTGGGAAAAATAATGCTGTTGGTTGATAATGTTATTGCTTCTTACAGGGATATGTCAAGAGTGTTACAAACAAAGGCTGTTTTGTGATACTGTCACGAAATCTTGATGCGAGGATTCTCTTATCCAATTTAGCTGACACTTACATTGCTGATCCTGAAGGTTCTTTTCCTGTTGGGAAGCTGGTTACTGGAAGGTATCTACATTAAACCATTATGTGAACGTCATCAACTATCTTGTGTTATGTAGATGCCATGGTAACTATGACATTGTCTTGTAGGATTGTTTCCATAGAGCCTCTCTCTGGTTTTGTTGAAATGTCATTGAGGACATCTTCATCAGAAAGCAAGGTCAAACGTAGTTATTCCGATTTTCATATTGGAGATGTGGTCTCTGGTGTTATCAAGCGAATCGAGGCCTACGGTTTATTCATTCGTTTGATTGATAGTGATGTTGTATGATTTTGTTCCCTAGCACATTTAACTTCTGACAGTGCTGCATCTTCGTTTTCCTGTTAGCAGGCTGTTCCTGTAACTGTTGTCTGTGTTTTCATAGGTTGGACTTTGTCACATCTCAGAGATTTCTGATAATCGCCTTGGAAGCCTTGAAGATCATTTTGAAATTGGTTCTCGGGTAAAAGCGAAGATACTCAAGGTAAAGATGTAATGAGGCAAGATAAATGGGTTCTCATTGTTGTACTATGTTTCTGTTTTGTTTGATTTATGAATTTTTGTTTTACTATGTGACACATCATTCACTGCCATAACGTGCCAGATTGGCCCCTTGCCTGCGTTATTCTTTGAAGTAGTTGTTCCATATTAACTCCCATGAATCTTTTGTGGCCTCTTAACCCTGGCTGATACAAGAGTTAGATTTTTGGGAAACAATTAAAATTGTGTTGATTTAATATTTGGCCTTTGTGTTACTTCGGCAGTTTTCAGTCGAGGTTATTGATGTGTTGAAATACATGACGAAACCAAAATTTGTGAATTTTTTTCTCATTCTTGCCTGGGTTTGCAGGCAAATGAAGAGAAGAAGCAAATCTCCTTGGGGATGAAAGAGTCGTACTTGAAGGATGAGCAACAAAATGGAAAACATGATATTGAAAAATATCATGTAATGGAAAGTGAAGACGAACTAGAGGAACCATCAAGTTCAATACTAGCAAGTAAAGAAGTTGACAATGATTCTGAAGACAACAATGGAGATGATTCTTTCGCCTTATCACATCCCCCAATGCCTCAGGCTCCTCAGCCTAATTCTTATGTTCCACCTCTGGAAGTTGTGCTGGAATGTGATGAACCTTGTGGTAATGCTAAGCTAGAATTAAACCAGAAAATTGACTCAGTTGGAACGGTTGAAGATTTGGATAAACCAAGCAAACGAGGAAAGAAGAAATTGAAGGAGATGAGGTGCCGTTTTCTTTTATTCATGTCCCATCCATTTGTCTGAAAGAAAGTAGGATACTGACATGCTGACTGAAGGTTTCACAGAACGAGAAAATTAATTTTGGAAGATCGTATAATTGGAACTCCCATATTCTCTTTCCATTTTTTTTTTCAGGGAAGCAGTTATCAGGGCAGCTGAACAGAAGCGCCTAGAGGGTAATGAGGTTCCTGAAAGCATCGGGGATTTTGAGAAGCTCGTGCATGGATCTCCCAACAGCAGTTTCGTTTGGATAAAGTACATGGCATTCTTACTCTCTTTGGGTGATGTGGACAGGGCTCGAGCTACTGCTGAAAGGCAAGAGGATTATACAACACAACGTGAATAATTGTTTTTTGCTCTAGACATGTAAAATCCAAAGAGATAATCTAGTAATTTAGAATTATAGGGCTGTAAAATGAAAATGTGCATCAAATTGTGGCCATTCTCAAGTTCTCCTGCAAGTTAAAAGTACATCAATTTCACCCAATTGACGGACTTTTCGGTGCTTTATCAGGGCTTTGCAGACAATAAATTTCCGGGAAGAAGGGGAGAAATTGAATGTCTGGGTTGCTTTGCTCAATTTAGAAAATGTTTATGGGATTCCGCCTAAGGTTAGTGCTTCTAACTTCTGTAACATGTGGAAAATATACCAAGAAATAAACTACTAAATGAATGAAGTCTTGCAGGAGGCAGTGATGGGTGCTTTCCAAAGAGCCCTTCAGTTTTGTGATGCCAAAAAACTCTACTTGGCACTCCTTGGAATATTTGAACGTGGTGAGCAACTTGAAATGGCCGATGAATTGCTTAAGACGATGACAAAGAAGTTCAAAACATCTTCAAAAATCTGGCTAAGGAAGATTCAATATCTTCTAAAACAAGGTTTAGGAGAAGCCGCACACAAGACATTGGATCGCTCTCTGTTGAGCTTGCCTGACCGAAAGCACATAAAATTGATCTCACAAGCTGCGATCTCAGAGTTCAAAATAGGGTCTCCAGAACATGGACGTACTCTCTTTGAAGGAGTACTCCGAAACTACCCGAAGAGATCGGATTTATGGAGTGTCTACCTTGACCAGGCAAGTTACTAGAAGGGCTCTTAATGTTTCTCATAATCGTTTTCAAGGAAACAAAGAAATAATCTACTTATTGGTGTGAAAATCAGGAGATTGCTCTTGGAGAAGTGATGACCATTCGATCTCTCTTTGAGAGGGCAACATCTTTAGAATTGCCACCAAAAAAGATGAAGGTAAACAACGTTTTGATGGGTTTGAGTTTGTTGTGCGTGTAGTGGTTGTAATTATCTATCTGTGTTTCGGGTCATTTCTAAATTTATTCTACTTCTGTTGACTAGTCTCTCTTCAAAAAGTATATGGAGTATGAAAAAGCACATGGAAACGAGGAACGCGTGAATTACGTGAAAGAGAAGGCAATGCAGTTTGTGGAATCCAGAATTTGAACTGGTTCTCTACTCCACCAATTGGTGGAGATTGAGAAGCCAATTGTCTTCCTTGTGGAATCTGCATGCACATGGCATGTAATAATGTGTAGGTAAGACTGTGACATTTGAGTTCTCGACTTTGACGTACACGTGATTTCTCATATTTGGTCTGTGGTGGCAGATGCAGATGGTGGACGCGGTTGCAAAGTAAAGAAGGCTGTTGTTGAGAAACGATGTTGTTTAAGACACCGGGCCAAAGATACATATTTTTAGATACAGAAGTTTGGGTCGGTGCTAGGACATGTACCTGACAAACTCCATATTTTTTCAACACAAATGTATAGAATGATTCAACTGCAATCTATTTCTGCAACGTGAAGCTGCATTTTCACACCTTTGTACACCATTGCCCAATTCTTGCTCTCCGTGCTGTTCTGTTCAGATTCTGTTTGATGTTGAAGCAGGATACACGATTTGTGGGCCTAAAACTGTCGATACAGTGTCGGCCTTTCTTGTAACTCATTGAAGAGCGTCTTTCCAAATGCTTATGAGCTCAGTGGGATCCTTTGATACGCTTTTGGTCGAGCTTTGATTGTGATGGAATTTATTCTCCCACTTACTTCAGCTACCTTGTTAACGCACGGTAGGTGGTGCCGTATTTCTGAAGCGGCAACGACTGCAATAGCTAGCCAAAATAGAAACCCACGTGGTAGTGATTGTAACTGAAAACACAATGCCTTGAATGTGAGCTGGGCCTTTTTCTGGTGCAACTTTGGAAAGCCTAAACTAAGCACGGAAACAGAGGACAAATCGGAGCATGTATTGCAATGGAAAATGTGTGATCTTATGTGTCTTTCCTTCAGCATTTGGTTGAATGGCTTTCCATACTCTTTTCTTCAGCTCTGATTTGGACTCCATGGCCTTGTTTTTAGCTACAGAAAAGAAAGCAAAGAAGAAAAGTTAGGCCCACCTTTTGCCATCAATTGCTATCAATTCTATCTCAACAACTCCTCATGTAATGTACGAGAAGCAAGATGGTGTAGAACAGAGTCAGGGAGAGGGGGGGGTTCTCTGTTCTTCCCCCCATAGCTATGGCTTCCGCTTGCTTCAGCCTCAGCCTTGCCAAGCACCTTGACAGGCACCTGCAGTCTGTTTTCACCAGCAATGGGCTGGAACAGAGGATCCTTGAGGTGGACAAGGAAACCACCATAGCTTGCTGGTGCCACAAACGCCATCCTCACGATGATGATAATGATGATGATGATGGTGGTGGTGGTGGTGGTGGTGGTGGTGAGAAGAAGAAGAAGAAGAAGAAGAAGCCCTGCCTGCTTCTGATTCAAGGTTTTGCCACAAGATCTGTCTGGCAGTGGTATCCGCAGGTCAAGCCTCTCCAGAAGCGTTTCCGGCTTTTCATCCCCGACCTCATCTTCTTCGGCAACTCCTTCACGAGCTCCGGCCACCGATCCGAGGTCTTCCAGGCGCAGATGCTTGCGAGGGCCATGGAATCCCTGGGCGTCAATCGGTACAGCGTGGCTGGGACGAGCTACGGCGGGTTCGTCGCCTTCAGGATGGCTCATCTCTTCCCGGAGAGGGTGGACAGAGTTGTGATTGCGAATTCAGGTGTCTGTATGACCGCGGAAGATGAACAAGAGCTGGCTTTGAGAGCAAATGTCAGCAAAGTCCCCGAGCTGCTGCTGCCTCAGACGGCCATGGATTTTAGGAGCCTCATGAAGCTCTCCATAGCCAGGCTTCCTTTCGCGATCCCATCGTTCATCTTGAACGATCTCATCCGGGTATGGATTTAGCAGTTATCCCATTATGTTTTCAACATACCTAGATCCTGTCCAAATATGCATAAGGAGTAGCATCAGCTCCTCTATTCAGCAAGAATTTGGAGCATGCATAAGGTTTTTCCTTCTTGAATCCTGGGAGTGTGCCACATATCCAACCAAGAATATGTGCACACCATTGTCTTTGCATATGCCACACACTTGCAAATCAGCATGTTTGCGTGTGCCACCTTGGAGAACACATGCATGCATCATTATATTTGCATGTGCTGCATCAAAGACGCAACTCACATTATGGACGGTTATATGTAGGCATGAAATCCTGATGCCGAAAAAACCCACATGTTTATGGATGTTTTATATGTTGGCCATGGAATCCTGATGGCGAAAAAACCCACAATTTTATCGGTGTTTTATATGTAGGCTATGGAATCCGGATGGCGAAAAAAATTCAGTACTATGGGTAGTTGTGTAGGCCATTGAATCCTGATGGCAAATAGAACCACAGTTTTGTTTGAATGTGCTACGCATGACATATCCTCCCTAACTTGCTTTCTTCTCATGCATGCTTGTTCACCTTTTGATCGATGCATGCAATTGAAAGTTGATAACTCACAGTTTCTCCCCTTCCCATTCGAAGCATGGAGTGAATGCTGATAGCTCCAGAAACAGATATTTGTCTCCGTTTCTGTCCCAGTTTTTTCATCTTTCCGATTACTCAGAAAACGGGTTTTTTCTTTTCTTTTGCATCAACTGATGCCACGGATTCAGAATTGATAATTCAAGCAAAAACATGTTGTCCATTTGTTTCCTGTCTTTTTTTTTTGGTGTGTGTAGTACTTCTACATCGACAACAGGGAGGAACGAGTAGAACTCTTGCACGGCCTTCTGCTCGGAAGAGAAGACTCCGAACCGTTACCGGTCCTGTCACAGGTAGACAAGCTTATTTCTTTGTTGAAAATCGCCGTGTGGCACCAGGCTTTGTCAGAGTTTCGCTAAATCGGAGTTTTGGAATCCTAGAAAGCTTTGATCATCTGGGGAGAGCATGACGGAATTTTCCCTCTTCAATTGGCTCACCGTCTTAAAGAGTGAGTGAGCAAACTGTCTGTGTTTTTCTTTTTTTAACAAACTCATTGTGGGAGTGAAATTTGAGCTCAAGAATTGAGTTCCTACTCATTTTCTTTTCTTTTCTTTTCTTTTTCACGGGTTCTCTTCTCTTGTGCGTTTCCAGGCATTTAAAGAAGAATGTGGAATTGGTCATTGTCAAAGATACTGCGCATTGTGTACAAACCGAGAACCCTAGCGAGTTTAATGCTCAAGTGCAGAAGTTTTTGCTCGGATGATTTGGGGGGTTCGAGGTTCATGCAACTGAATTAGTTTGTAAGCTACACAAGGGTGTTGAAAGATGGATCTGTGTAATCGAGGTGAGCATATAAGATCGGGGAATGCATCCTCAGAAAGGGTGTTTCCATGCATTGTAGTATTGGTAATACATTGAGAAAGGCCTGATTCCATTTCGTTCTATTTTAAAAGCAAGCAAACACAGCATTTGGCAAAGCCTATCCTTATTACTTAAATTTCCTGCCACATTGTAGTAAGCAGACTCCTTATATTACAAAAGATAATCAAAACGAAGGTGTATGTCATCCTTCAGTAGAGCAGAGGTCTTTTGTTTTTCTTCTTAATAGTCGTTCTTGTGCATATGGTATATGTTTGCATCAAAGCAATGCATGATTTACGGTAAAAATTTGCAAACCCCAATAAGGATTGTACAGTTTGCTATAGATCATCGCATTCACAAACCTAGAGTTTGTGTTCTGCTTCTGTCAAATCCCGTAGAGATATGTCTAGCTGACACACCAGGTATCTCCTTCAAATTCCACTTGTTGTGTTGCAAATAGAATCGCAAACCGTTGTGAAACTTGGTGAGCATTGAGCACCTTCTTCTAAAGCCTTGGAAATATTGAATTTTGGGTTTAGACATCAACTACAAATATCGGAAACGAAATTCTCGCTTGCTTATCCCTTGTAATGCCTGCTTGGCTTCATTCTTGGTTTTCGCTAGTTCTTGTGAAAATCGATCTATTTGCAACTGCAAACAAAATCAGATTACAATCAAAATCCGAGTTGGCCCGTTGACTTTCGTTATGGTCAAATCGTAACACTAGATTCTTGGATTGATTCACAAACAAAGCAAAAATATTAATACCAGAGGACTATATCCGATTGATGTATGTTTGGAGAAAACCCAAAAATTGGAAGAAGCTCCGTTACAGGACTCATCAACAAAAAATGATTTTTGCTTTTCACGAGCAAGAAATGATTGGCAAGAAAAGAGGAGATCATTGAGATGAGGATTGCTTGACAGATCTGATTGACACGTGGTTAAAACGAGTTGGGATAGGGATCGATAGACGCATTGATTGACATGTGATTAGTGCTAACGATATAGGATTGGGCTATAGATGGCCACGAAGGGGATGCTTGATCAACATGTTTTGGTAGGAAGTAACGAGAGATTAGGTTAGAAGCTCGGCCTACAGATTAGCAATAATGTGAGATCAGGTAAGAGACTCCAACTAACATGAGTCAAGCGAATTGGGTTGGAAAGTTGGGAGAGGGGTCGATCGGTGTTGATCAGGCAGATCTCGTCGGAAAGTTCAAGTCTGGGATCGTTTAGCACGCGGAAGAATAGTGGCAGCAGAAATCGAGTCAGAGCAGCATCACGCGGCCTGCGATGGATTGGATGAGCACGCATACAGAACAGTGGCAATCGAATCGGGTTGGAGAATCATGAGGCCTAGGAAGCACACAATAGAATCGGGTCGGGGAATCATCGGGCCAATTCAATTCGATGAGCAAGCAGAATCGGGTCGGGGAATCATCGGGTCAATTCAATTCGATGAGCAACTGCAGCAGAATCGGGTCGGGGAATCATCGGGCCAATTCAATTCGATGAGCAAGCAGCGGAAGCGTGGCATCAGGATCGGGGTCCGAGAATCTTCGGGCCTCGGATGGATCGAGGAGCACGTGGCAGAACAACGATAGCGCAGAATCGGGCAGCAGAATCCGATCATCGGGCGTGGGATGGATCGAATCGGATCGCAGAATCGGGGTTCCGGGGTCCAACAGAAGATCGAACGGATCGATCGGATGTTGTGGTTGGTAAAAAAAAAATAAAAAAATCGGAGAAAGATCGCAATTCGCAGATCATCAGCAGATTGTATAATCACATAATTAATTAATTAATTAATTAATTAAGCAAGCAAGTAAACAGGAGAATAATTCACACACAAACAAAGAAATAAATAACTAAAAACCGGGTCAAAAAAGTGCATAATAATAATAATAATAACAATAATAACAACAATAAAAATAATAAAGATAATAATAACAATAATAATCACAACAATAATAATAATAGTAGACTTATTGTTATATTTTATTTTTAAATTGTTTATTATTATTTTTTACTTCTTCTTCTTCTTCTTCTTCTTCTTCTTCTTCGTCGTCGTCGTCGTCGTCGTGTCGAGCTTCATGGATATGGCGTGCCCTGCTCTGTTTCCCACGTCCGCTCTGTAACGACCACAGAGCCGAGCCGAGCCGAGCCGAGCCGAGCGGGACTTTGCCTCCCACTGCCGAGACCCTGACCAGACTTTTCGTCGATCGCTTCCCGTCTCCGCCCCTGCCCCATCGTCAACTACATCCTTCCCCATGCATTCCAATCCTTCCCCCCCGGTGAGTACGTTCCCTTCGCCCTCTCTTCGCTACCTGCCTCTGCTTTGGTGTCTCACCCGCTCCCATTGTAGCCGCAAGGAAAGCCGGAATGGCGAGGTCGCGTTTTGTGTATGTGTAACTGTACAGAGAAGGGGGATGCGGGGGAAGAAAGCGAGGGTGCAGTGAGAAAATTAGATGTATGCATGTAAGCAAACAGAGGCAGGAGCTCTGTGTTTTGACCCATTCCGCCCGAGTGCCAGCTTTGAACCAATTGCGCACTCTGCTCCATGCTCTCCATGTGCCTCATTCTCTCCTCTCTCCTCGAGTTGTTGTAATGACAGATCTGCCTAGTTATGAAGCTCCAAACTCTAAACGTCCATCTGGGAACGTGCTAATGTGCAAACGAGCGTTCTAGGAATGGCAGATCTGTTTATCTTATTGTCCTCTGGAACTCTCACATCCACTCATAATTAAAGGTGACCTTGTTATCCCTTCTCGCATGTCAGAGTATGGGATAGTTCTTGCAGAGACGCGAGCATTCTGGAAATGTGCCCACAAAAATGAACGTTTAGGTTGGATCTGAAGCTGACCTCTCTTACCATAACGCATTTCTTTTCTAAAGGGAAAGGTGGGTTGCTTCAAACCTTTGTTTCATTGAAAATGAAACGATGTGCAGTAGTCATTGATCGCTTTGAAAATGTCATATATACATTGAGCGTGAGTGTGAATCTCAATGTTAGGGATAGGAAAAACATTTGTTTCTCCCGGTTATGTGGGGTGTAATTCATTGATGCTAGTGTTGCCCTTGACCCTAATAATTGGAAAGCCATTAGTTGTTCTAGAAATGAGATATGCTCATGAATTATATTGTGGCTATGCAGCTGAACAACAGGAAAAATCATTCCTGGATTGCTATATGAAAACGAACATTAATGTGGCCTTGAATGTAAACAATTGGCCTATCATCTACAATTCCAAGTTCAATGCATGGTTTCGCTGCAAAGTGTAATTATGGGGATCTCTTTCTGTATTCCATAAAATTGAGTTAACATGGTATATTTTCTCGTGTTAGTTGCTAGTATACAGCTTCTTCATTTACTTGTTTATCTTGGCTTTGAGGTGGGCATTGGTTCGCTAATATAATATGCTAACATAAGATTGTACTATATATACATCAGCCATTGATATATACATCAATGGATTGCTTTTTCATTCAATCGATTTGTATGTTTACATTGCAAAACTGCAATCGAAAAATTGGAAATTTATCTACTCACAACTGCATTTTTCTCAATGTGAAACTCAGAAGATTTCGTAGGTAAAGCACATTAGAAAGCATTATGGTCAGCGTGAAATGCAAAAGATGTGGTGGGGTAAAGCATAAATTAATAAGTTCATACGTGATTATGTGAACAAATAGGTATAAGAAACCACCCTATTCATGGCTCAGGAAGTTCCTGCAAATGATTGCATAGTTTTCAGATAGGGTGCACTCAATGTAAGTTCGTCTGAAAATGTAGGATTCCTATTATGAAACAAGCAAAGGAAGATGTATCACTTGCTTTCATAAATCATGGCATGTCAAAAATCTTTCCGAAAACATTTGGATTGTCGGTTTCAGGAAGGAAAAAGGCTGTGGGAGGATTACAGTCAATTTATGGGAACCACTGGAACAGATGATACAGGGCCTGGACTTCCATCTTCTCAGTCAGTGTGTGCAGAACGACGGGAAACACCCGAGCACACAGGTAAAGACGTTTTCTTTCCACAAGACGGAATTGGACAGGGAGTATGCCGATCAGTACAATCAGACAGGCATTCCGAGGTTCTTGGTAATAGACAACCGAACACTGTACTGACGGCTATGGAAACGAACGGTAAGGATTTACCGTCATGTCTTAATGGGGGATCTGCTGAATTGTACTGCAACGAAGGCACTATTAATACTTCTGGCCTCTCTACTAACGTCGTATCACATGGGAATGATACAAAGCCTGTGATACTTAATAATTCTACGACATCCCATAAACAGCGGTCATGGATACCCCAGAAGCCTCAGACCTATCAAGCAAGGAATCTTGAGCCGAGTAAAGAGATGACTACATCTATAAGCACGAGTATGACAGCTCATGCTCCTTTACGTGTTGCACGGCCGCCTCCAGGTGGAGGTAAAAGTCAACTGTTGCCACGCTATTGGCCTCGAATGACTGATCAAGAGCTACAATTGCTCACGATGAAAGAGTATTACTTTGGCCATTTCTTTTTGAATTCATCAATTTTGTGATGCTCTACTCACTGAAGATGTGGATTTTTGACATTCTTTTTCTTTTTCACAATTTAACAGCTCAAAATCAACTATCACGCCCCTATTTGAGAAGGTATTGAGTGCAAGTGATGCAGGAAGAGTTGGACGGCTCGTACTCCCTAAAGCGTGTGCTGAGGTAGGCATTTAAGTGTGTGCGATGTATCTGTCCTAAGAAAAAGAACCTACCAATTAATATTCACATGATATTTTCTTTCATTTGTTTAACCAAATTCGGTATTATTAGAAATGGCCAATTGCTTCCACGAGAAGTTTCTGATGAATATTAGAAATCTCAACTTTTTATGTAATAGGCCTATTTTCCACCAATCTCGCAAGCAGAGGGTGTACCTTTGAGTGTTCGAGATATTGATGGGAAAGAGTGGGTTTTCCAATTCAGGTTCTGGCCAAATAATAACAGTCGCATGTATGTCCTTGAAGGCATTACACCTTGCATTCAGTCAATGCAGCTGCAAGCTGGGGATACAGGTATGGCTTTTGGGCCTATACATATTGATCATACACATTGGAAAACTTGTCCATTTATAATTGTATGGATGCTAGTTGGAGCCTCATACGATATTCTTTATGTATTAGGGGGTCGTATTTAAGTAGTAGTACTGTTGTACAACTTTTATTGGACTTTATTGGGAATACTTGGGCTTGATTGTTTTCTTGGTATGAAAGGTGTTTCCCTGATTGGATTCTGGATGTGTTTGTGAATGCATGATTTCCTGTGAACTGAGAATAGGGTCTTGAATCTTGACTACAATATTGCCATGGAATTGTGCAGTCATTTTTTATAGGCTGGAGCCTGAAGGAAAGCTTGTGATGGGTAACAGAAGGGCAGCACCCATTTCAACTCTAGAGGTGGGTACGCGAGTCGCTTCCTGTTTTATTTTTGTATGTTGTAGAATGTGAAGAGAAAACTTTCTTGTTATTATTGTGAATGTTTCTTCTTTTCGATTTTGTTTCTAATGAAACAGTTCGGGGTATTAAAAGGGTTTTTTGGTTCTGTTTTAGGATGCGCAAAAAGCACTAATGTATGTATCATCTGATGGCATGGAGAAATCATCTCCAGCTGCTAGTCTTACAGGTGCTTTGTCTTACTTTTTCTTAGGGTTGTTCAGATGTTAAGCTGACGAAGAAATGCCATATAGTGATGATTATCTCACATGAAACATGGTGACAGGGACGAAGAAAAGAGAGATTCTGCGAGCAGACCTTCTACAAACAAATGATAAGAAGAAGAGCAAGGATGGTGCAAAGAGCAAAAGGATGAGGCTAGATGCAGAGAGCATCGAGTTCAAGAAAAACTGGGAAGAAGCACAAAGCCTATTGCAATCCCCACCGAATGTGCTTCCAAGCATTGTAACCATCGAAGGCTATGATTTCGAGGAATATGAGGTAACCTTTCATATGCTACGGATATTTGGTCACTTTCATCAGATTACAATCTTTCTGCTTTCTCTGTTTTGCTTTTTTTTTGTGTGCCCAAATCCTGAAGTGAGTAGACAAGATTACCAATGCAGTAATTCCCTGCAGACTCAACCGTGTATTCTGTACTTGGATTTAACATGATACCAGAGCCATCTAAGCTAATACACCTTTGATTCTTTTACCCTGCCTCCATATCTCTATGTTACAGCCTTCATCACAGCTAACGGTTTCTTCTCAACCTTTACAGCTCATTGCTGTTTGAAAATTCTATAGCATTCTCATAGTGAAAAGCGTCATCAAAATTTGTTGCTGACTTTCTACATTGTTCCTCAGCAATATCTTGTCCGTCATTTCTTAATTTCACGACATCATGGCCTTCATTGCCACTGTTAAACTCATTTGTTGATAACGGATTTTGTTGCTTTCATTGCTACTTTCTCTTGGTAACTCTCCTCTGTTAAAGGTGCACCAAGCGTGTACTGCATCATTGTTGTCTTTGACATTTCAAGATGAGACGTAAACAACTAACTAAAGAAGGGACTGCTGGGTAACATATTTAAGCTTGTAGAAAGTCTGAAATATAGTCAATGGTGTTTAGAAGAACAAATAAGTTCAACAATTAGCAGATGAGATCATTAATGCTAATGGCGGCCACAAATATTACTGAACATTGTTGGAATCCAGCAAAGAATCATGAAGATAGGAGAAAATGGCCATGAACGCCACAAAATTTACAGTGGTAAACTTTAACTATAATGGATGCTATATGATTTGTAGTCGGTAGGGTTGAAATCTTCAGCTATAATGAATGTTCTAGGATTTGCAAATAGGAACCAGCTATGAAGGTTAGAAAGAAAGCATTGGTTATGATGGAACCTATGAAATAAAGCCCATGGATTAGTACTGATATTCTATTAGTGATTTTATGTGGTGCTAGTCATCTGGCAAACTTGAGGTGCATCATGTTTTGGACAAATAACTGTGATTTCTTGTGCAGCATGCTGCTCAGTATTGCCGTACTTCATAGCCAATAAGCAAATTTATGAAGCTGAGTTTAACTCGGCTAGTCCTAGCACAGACTGGAACAAGAACAACTGGATTCTTTACTCTAATTTGACGAAGTGCAATATAATATTATCATTCAGACTATAAAACAGAAAAAGTAGTTATTAAGAAATATCGATGATGTATTTAATATATCTCGTTCAGGCACTCATCTTTAACATTTCTTTGTTTTCATAGGAACCTCCTGTTTTTGGTAAACCTAACACCACGTCTTCAGCCAGTCCTTCCCGGTAAACCTCACGTTACATTTTTGTGAGATCAACATTTGATGAGATTACTGTGGCCAGGCAAATGAGAAGACAGGAAATTGGTAAAATAGATGACTTTGTTATCTTTATTTATTTCTTTATTTTGTGTTTTAAATGTTAGGAGTACTTCTGTTGGCAATCCACAAGCGGATGGGGAAAGCAGTAAGCAACCTCCTCTTCTATTGCAGAACATAAAAGGTAACTATTGCTCTTTCTAGAGGAAAACTATGAGAATGAAATGGAAAGTGATGCACACGAAACATGTCTCGTTACAGCAATGGAAGTTGTATCATATGAAACCTGCTCTTTTTCACCCTATCAATTTGTTGGTATAATTGTGCCAATGGATCTCTATCAGTGTTGATGGGAATGTATTTGTTATGGAGATGCAGATGTTAAGAAACAAGAAGAAGCAATTGAGCCAGTTCTGGGAAGTGAGCTCTTATCAGGACTGGAGACGCTAGCAACATTGGCTACGGTGGAGGAGAGTGATAGTGCAGTATCTTCATCTTCACAAGCAACAACCACAAAGCATCCTCGCCATCGCCCTGGGTGTAGCTGCATTGTGTGCATCCAACCGCCCAGCGGGAAGGGGCCAAAACACAAGCCCAACTGCGATTGCAATGTGTGCATGACAGTGAAGCGCCGGTTTCACACTTTGATGCTGAGGCGCAAGAAGCTTCAATCCGAGCGGGAAGCCGAGAATGTCACCATAAAGAACAAAAACTCTGCCGCCAAGGATGAGGTCAATGGTGGGGGGGTGGTGAAGAGGCCAGCAGCAGCAGTGGCCCACGATGGAAGCTTCTCCAGCAAGATGGGCTCTTGGCAAGGCGGCGGTGTTGTGCAATCACCATACTCGGGTGTAGTAGTATTGCCTAGAATGAATGAAGCCTTTTGCAATGGGATCAACGGAATGCATTTAGGAGGTTTAGGGTTCCCTCCAGCTGGAAGAATTTGTGTCAAAGTCGAGAATGATCAAGCTTCACAGAGCAAAGGATCACAGATTGACCTCAACATCCAGCCCGAACGAGAGGACGAGGTGAGCAAGGGATGCAGCATGAAGAGCTTACTGCAGAGTGCCAGCTATCCTTTGGATGTATATTTGAAGCAGCAGGGTTTGACAAGTCTGGTTAGCACTCAAACCCATCATCACCACAACCCCCACAATCAGGAGCTTCCTTCAGAGAATGGTTTTCTCCTTCTCGGCAAAAAGGTCGAGGAGCAGGACCAGAAGCCGTCGCTAGTCATGCTCAGTAACTCCAAGGCTACCTCAGGAGAACCATATGCACCAGCTCCGAGCCTCGATCAAACTACGGGTGTTTTGTTATCGTCCCAGTGATATTAGCTGGTTTTACCGTCGTCGTTTCCCAAAGTTATGGCCATCAATCTGTTTTTTCTTCTATTGCGCCGGGGTCCCGACACACAATGTATGTGCTTATATCTATCTGAGAGCCACAATTCTTTCCCTTTTTCTCTCTTTTTTTTTTTCAGCCAAAATATTTGGGGGTTGGTCCTTGGAATCAGGGGCGGGGATTTTTCTTCTTTTTATTTGCCGATTTTTTTTCATAACAACCTAGAGCATTTGTGATAAATTTCATCACACCCTGTTATTGATACACAACTTGATAGATGATATGATCAAGTTTTGAAAAACATGGGGTTCTGAAATTTGGTACAGGTTAGAAGGTGAGAGGAGGCCATGTGATCATATATTCCCCTTGTGCATCATGTAATAGCTCCCGACGATCCGGAGGATCAAATCAGTTAAACCAGCCCAGCGTGTTACATGCTGCAGTAGTACATGGTTGCTAATTTTGGTGACATTTTTGGAGTTGTTCTTTGCCATGCTTCTCTGATCAGTTACAACGCCCAATGAAGGAAGAAAATGTGATGAGTTTGTAGATGGTCAACCTCTGGATGGCAACACAACGCATTGCCTCCCCGAACGAGGAAGAAGGCCCTGATTGTATCTGGAAATAAAACGAGTTTGAATCAAAGCTAATATGATCATTGGGTGCCACCATTTGCTTACATTCTTTTGATCCTTCCGAATGCAGCGCAGATGGGCATTTGAGTCAAAGCTGAGACGATCGTTGTGGTTTTACTTGGAATTTTGGAGGGGCTCAATTGTGTAGATGGCATTTGATATCATCCTCGACAGACTTCTTCTAAGCATTGACACGCAGTGGGCGATCGATTGAATTTCGATTCATCCGCCATTGACTGTGTTGTATTCATCAAGTCCACGGCCAACTCCACAGCAAGACGAAAGGTGTGTAGCGATCAGTTTGAAGATGATGCTCATTCTCCCATCCTTTTGTTGAATTCAAGCCGCATATCATACCAGACTTGCAACAAAGCAAATTATAGCTAAAACTGCTCTAGGCGACGTTAGCCCAACATGGATAGTCAGTCATATGTTCCAAATTCCAATCTAGAGAAGACTCCATAGGGATCAAACACAATCTTCGATGCCGATCATTCTTAGAAATAGAGGTTTTTAAAGCATCACGTTCTTTACCTAAAGTTTTGTGGTCCATACAAGGATACATTGACATGGGGGCTTCTTTACCAAATGTTTGGATCTTTTCAGAATAGCATAACTTATGCTCTCATGATGGTATGCATTTTGTATTAAACAGACTCAACCCTCAAGAATAACAATTTTTTTCTAATTACATAATAAAATTAGTATTATTATTGCTAGTGAAATCTAAGTTTTTTAAAGATTTTTAGAATACTTCATAAGGACTTATAAGTATGTACCTGTTGATTCACTCAAATTTATTCTCTAATAATACAACCTTCAGTCCCTTCTCTTTTTCTTTCATTTTCATCCAAATTTCCTCATATTTCTTATCTCTTTTGTTTTTAAGTCACGACAATCATTATTCTCAACTCTATTTTTAAGATTTACATAAACATAATAGGCTTAAAGTTACAACTATTATTAGTCCATATTATACATCCATCCTAAATGAGATTTATAAAAGAAAGCATTATAAATGATAATATATTTATGAGAGGAGAGATTAAAAATGAAAAAATTAAACGAATATAAGAATGGAAATTACACAGTTAAAATTTATGAAGATGGTACTAAGGTTAGAGAAACAGAATGTGATGAGTTTATTCCAGAATTTCCAGAGAATATTGACATTAAAATTTCAGACAAATGTGA